>CM070820.1:39259759-39492755 GCA_036326025.1 Chrosomus eos | reverse complement strand
CCTGCCCATCCGGCATCTCAGAGACTCTGAAAACACCACTGTTTACACCTGGTATTAAGATGCGTTTTGGTTGATCGGATTACAAGTGTGTGGCGCTAAATAAGGTGTAAACGGGTTCTAAAACATTTTGAGCTTGTCCATTTTCGACCACTTCCAGAGGTACTCAAAAATGCATTGACCGGATTGCTTTCGTAGTATAGACACTCATGTGGTCGAATGTGTTTGAACAGCCGCAAAAGAACACCTACTGCCTTAAAGGGATAGTTCACCCAAAAATGAAAATTAAGTCATTAATTACCACCCTCATGCTGTACTAACCCCGTAAGACCTTCGTTCATCTTTGGAACACAAATGAAGGTATTTTTGATTAAATCTGAGAGCTGGGTCAATCCTCCATAGGCTTCCTAAGGAATTGAAACTTGACGGCCCAGAAAGTCATTGAAGAAAATGTTGAAAAAAAACAAAAATAACGACTTTATTCGACTATTCCATTGCTTCCATGTGGGCCTGAGACGAGAGTTCAAGCGATTTCCACGACGCATGCGCGAGAACTGACATTCTTCTTCTACTACTATGTACAGCGCACGTCTTCCTCTGCTTGTAAGACGCACGCTGTGGTAGTAGAAGAACGTCAGTTCTCGCACATGCGTCGTGGAAATCGTTGAACTCTCGTCTCAGGCCCACATGGAAGCAATGGAATAGTCGAATAAAGTCGTTATTTTTTTTTTTTTTTTTCGCACAAAAAGTATTCTCGTCGCTTGATAAACTTCTAGTGGAGCCACTGTAGGCACATGAAATATTTAAACATTTTCTTCAATGACTTTCTGGGCCGTCAAGTTTCAATTCCTTAGGAAGCCTATGGAGGAGTGACCCAGCTCTCAGATTTAATCAAAAATAGTCTGATCTGTAGTCTGATTTCTTTCGTTTTGAATTGTTTTGTTAAAAAGTAGACATTTCAAGCTTTCTCACCTTAGGCTATAGGCTACGCTGAGTTTCGGTTCATTTATTAGACGAGAGTCCAGTTCACGCGCCAGCGCTTCCGTGTCATGATGATCTATTTTCTACTATATTTAGGCCTACTTCTTATTTATTAAATCCAGGCAATTGGTTGATGAAACTTTCACTTTAAAATTCACTTTAAAGAAAGGCTTTGTGCTTTCTGTTTGAGGTCTCTGTGAAAGTTTTAAAGTCGCTTTCAGAGTGGTCATGTCCGTAATGGAGAACTGTCACGTCCATAAAAAAAATTTCCCCCTCATAAATGCGAACACGAAAAATAAAATAAAAATAATATTTTATGTTATGTGGAGGCCGACCCTTCTTCATCCGTGGGTAGCCTAGTAGCCTATTAGCCTACTTTTGTTTTGCGCAGCGTAGTTCATAGAATTACCAAAAAAGATTTTTAAAAAAGATTTTTTGTATCACATCACATGTGTATTTCCCTCATATTAAATATAAAACGTGTATAAATGTGTAGACTGATATTTTGACTGATATTTTTCTAATGTCTGGACTCCTTTATTAAGGGAGTATGAATATAAACAGACGTTTCAGTATTAAATGCATTTTCTGAGAATTTATATTTCAAGTTTTGACTGCAAATGTCACGTTGGAATTGCCCAATTTTAAAGAATTTATCCTTAACTATTTATTTGGTGCAGGTCTAGGCCTATTTTATTATGTTAACTTCAAATAATAATTATAATTTAAAAATGTGGTAGCCCTAGTCTAACACATCACACTCCACTGTTATGGTGGCAATTTCAGTAGATTTACTCACTAACATTGTTGTGGAAACACAATAAGAATGGAAACTAAAATATGGTAGTATCGTGCTACAGCGCACTTTTATCAGCTGCAGTTCTGGCGCCTCAGTCCCAATACTGTAAAACTCGATGTACATTCACATCACATGTTAATGCAGCGGTAGAGTTACACACTCACAGGACACTGCACTCATTCGCAATCACAAAAGTTCATTATTTGCTCGTGCTTTAAAGCTATGCCGGGTAAACATTTCATTGGCGTTCTGTAATGCACTTTTTCTGAGCGCGCAGTCAAACAGCGCCAAACTGGATTTTTGTTGGGTCAGACCTATCTGATAGCGATGGGGGGGGCCGAGACCGAGAGAGCTACATGGAAAAAATATGCACCAAACAAGCCACTTTGAAATTTTGCTGTTTTCATGAATACAAAAGTTTGGTGACCCTCCCCTAGAGTAAAAGTTGGATGACCCTCCCTCAACAAAGAATAAAAAGACATGACCCTCCCCTATTTTCCTCCGGTGGCCCTTTCCATAAATACAGAACGGTCCCTTAGCAAAATTGGAAAAGATGCCCAAACAAATATCCATTTAAAAAATAATTTTCCATATCAAGTCTTTTGTGTCAGGTTCTAACACAGGGCTTGGTGGCAAAATATTACAAATGTCTTTTTTATACATATTTTAGGGGCAATATGAAAATAGTGTTTTTTCCCCCTTTTTATTTTTTTTTACATTTATTACATTTTGTTCATTACAGATATGTTTCTGTATTTCAGTTCAAGATGAGGATAGTTACACAGCAGGCCAATTTCCACATTTTCGTTAAAAACTGCTGAATAAATAAACAAAATAAAACATAATTTGAACAAAAATGTTTTGTCAGTCCATCTATGTGTTTTTCCGGTTACTGTGTGCATATTGTGTTTGTGGGCTGATATGAACAGCTCCAAATAAAATTAAGGACTGCTACACATACTTGCCATCACTGTTATATCACAACCCTCCCCCATGTGCTCTAATTTTCATTACCATTCAATCTATCCAGCATCTCCGACATTCTCTCTGTCATGCATTTTCCTTACCTTTATTTTGCATCCTCACTAACTCACATATATACACCTCATGACTGTATTTAAGGCACTACTAGCATCACCAAATTCAGTTTTGGCCATACAGGCCACCCCACCAGCCTACAGCACTGCACTAGATGCAACAATGACATCCAAATGTAAAATAATTGTTATTTTAAAAGGTACTTACATAATATTTGTCATCATCCTCGTTGTATGCCAACTTGACAACACCATATGAGCCCTTTATGATAGAAGAAATGGATAGAGGAAATAAGACAAACAAAACACATAGATTATGATGAGTCAGACTATGAGACTGCTGAGGGTCAGAAAGAGTCAGTGTCTGAATGTCTGCTATGAAACACAATTGTGATTTATATATGCACGTCATTAACAAAATTATGCAATATGAAAATAATTTAGGGGGGCTTACCTTCCCAATCTCACTCTTTAACTTGTATTGGTTAAGCTGGATGCAATCCTGAAATTGTGAGAGAGCGAGAAAGAAAGAGAGAAAAGAACAGAGACAGAGAGAGAATCGAATCAATACCAGCTGCACACACAAAGGAGCTGTGACACTATATTAATATATTGCACATCAGAGGGAACATGTAAGCCAGTTACAGGCAGAAACAACACATCTCTGCATTTGTTTCATAACCTATTACACAAGGGAAGAATGGAAACTGTAAAAAAAGAAGTTTAAAAATAGTTTTGCATCCCGTTTGACCATGATAGCAAATACTGCAATCTCAGTTTCCCATTGCCTGACAATTGACTATTGGCAGAGAATCTGATCCACTTTGCAGTTAAATATTGGTTTTCATTGAAGATCTTTTATTCGGCTTTATTCATTGACATTGAGGTAATTTTGTATACAAATTTAACTCATTAAATATGGTTATTTCGATGATAAAATCAAAATTTCATTTTCGTGTAAGTATGTTGAATTTGGAGCAGAGCAGTTCTTAGACATTTGATGTAGACAAATTTAGGAATATATAGAATGAAAATTATCAGTTTGAATGTTGTAGTGGTTGTTTAATTGACCAATTTTTAAGAGCAATGTGGAATCTATATTGACAATAAAAGCATTTTCAGTATGTTTTTTCTGGATTTCATAATTGACCTCTTTTTTAAGAAGCCACAAAGTCATTGTGCACAATTAATATTGTATCAACTGCTGCAAATATCATATTTTTTAAGTCGGGGGTGGGGTGTTTAAGTGATTGCTTGCCACAAAAGCGATGTTTGACTGATGTATTAGTTTTAGTTAATACATGCAAGTTAATATATTTTGTCGGTTAACCACCTTTATAATGATCATGTCAGTTGATCTATAACGGGGGACGGGTGCAGCTGCAATTCAAAGAATTTGTCTGATTTACAACATGTAAATTCCTCCACTTCTCCCAAAAGACATGAAAGTAAGTGCTCAGTAAACTGGGAAAAGAATAGAGCAAACTTTTACTTACCTACACAATATGTGATATCAACAAAACATGTCATCAAATTATGAAAGGATTATTATTATTGCCGCTTCCATTAACATCAGTGCGTATTTTACAAACTATAAATGTATTTTTCCCTAGCAATACGTGTATTAAAATGTCAGAAACCTAAAATAAACATTATATGGTTGAAAACAATAAACAGTTGTCATATGATACATGACAAGTGTGCGCATGGGTCTCTGCAGATTTGAATTTAGCAGTTGATCACGCAATGCACTGAACTTTCCAATAACGTTAGAAAAATAGTATGAGCATGATGCCTCTGGTGATCAGCCAAGAGTCAACAAGCTCTGAAGTATCAAGATTATCTCTGGATTATCATTCATAAAATTATGACTGAACCGTTCCACAACCATGGTCAGAACAAGACCATTATTAAAGAAGAACAGGAATCTAAAAACAAAAACAGATTGTTCATGTGAATCAGCTGGCAAGTGCAAAAAGACTTGCAAGTAGCCAAGTTGGCAAAACAATTATTATCTGGATCAGCAACCTCGGTGCATTGTGAACTGCAGAGTTTTCACCGCAGCGGGGAACATTGCGACTGCAAACAATTCTGCCCTAATAACAGAAATGTGACATTGTCGCTTTCTACAAGCTAGAATGTGCTGCAAATATTGTAGTATTATAAAGAGACGGAACAGAGACCTTTGTTATTTTTTTAAAAGCATTCAATTTAGTTTAAAAGATTAAAAAACATCAACAAACTCTGCCATTTTCTTTTGGTTCTTTGTTCTGTTGTGCCATACTGAAGAAATTTGGTCCTAAAACTGAGTACCGGAAGATGAATTTACAATGGTTACATCCCTGCTCAACAACATTTCAGCAATTTCAAACAGAATAAAGCCAAGACTGAGAGGAACAGGAAGAAAGACTGTAGCAGTGGTAAAAGCAAAAATGAGAAGCTGAGAGAGGAAGAATGTCACTGGGGGAGGAACAACACTGAGAATGTAATAACAGATGAGTGTGAATAGAAATATATATAATAAAAGATTTCTGACTAAAGTATAATTTGATACACTGTAATCATTTTTGAGTTTATTATAGAGAATGGGTAAATAAGATGAAGAGGTAGAGAGAGAGAGACGGGGTGAGGGCAGAAGAGAGGAAAGTTGGACTCCTGGCTGAGTCCAGACTATTACTGGCACACACTCAGTGAGTTTTGCATTGCTGTAAACCCGCACCTGCACACACAAGCAGATGGTCAAAACTCAGAGGACAATCCTTAATGTCTGCATTTCACATTTAATTTACAGGAAAACATAGCTTAAAGAATGATTATAGACTAGAAGGAACTAGTTAAGACAAGACCTTTAAATTGTTTAATAAATATTAGGGATGCACTGATACTCAAATGATGGTCACTACCAATAAACTACTGAACACTTTCATGTTATGTCCTATAATTTATGAATGGCAGATAAGTAAATAAAAAATGAAAGACTAAAAACTAAAATCAACCGTTTTAAATGCTTCAAGTAAATTTAGGCATCGCAACATTAATAGGTACTGTACGAAACATGGATATTCATTTTAAGATTTGATAAAGATTACAAAGATTAATTTTAAGTGACTGTTAGATAATTGCAAATGTAATCAAAATGTAGAATGCACAATTAAATGTAATATCAGCTGATATCTATCCAAAACATTTTTTTATCTCTAACTTGACCTATAACCAAATCCAGAACCAATTCATTGTGCCTATTGAAAATGAACAATATTAATAACATTATTCATCATCACATTATTAATTCATATCATTCATCAATTATTCATATTGTCATGGCTTAGAAAGTAAAGAACAATAGAGCCCTTACTTGAAGCAAATTGCATGAATTTTTCATAGTAGTCTGCACTTTTACCATATTTAATTTCATACTTAAGAGGAAGAAGAGAGTAGAAATATCCACACACAAAAAAGAGGAATAGTGATGTGGGAAGTTTCTTGTTGTCTACCGTATGTTAGAGAAAGTTCAAAAGAGAGAGCTGAGGTTTTCACAGAGGGAAAAAACGTTTAAGCGTGACAGACGAGGATTAGCGCACAGGCTCAATTTTCAGTTTGGTCCTCTTCCAGGTTGGTCCTTTTTTTTTTTAAACCGGATAATCTTGGGTTTAAGTAAGGTACAACCGTATTGTGCATTTAAATGTTGTACTACAATTACATCTGGGATCACAGGGTGTAAGTAGTGTAGGTTTGTGTGCATGTGTTTGGGGTTAATGCGGGAGAGGGAGCAAAGCATTTTACAGAAAGAGCATGAGAGCATCATGGACAAAGGTCAGTGAAGAAAATAGTACAAGAGAACAAACTGGAAAAGGGCAAAAGTGAAAACGAAACCGAGACAGAGAAAGAGCAAAAGCAAAGAGAAAAGAATAGAGAAATATCCAGCCATATGAAATCTGACAATCAATTATTTTGACTGCTCTGTGCTCCATAAAACAGCCCCACATTACTGCTCACACTTCAGCTGGACTGTCAAGGTGTGACGTGCTCCTCGCTCGTGGAGAGGAGAGTATGAATGAAGTCTGAGAGAAGAAATGATAGAGAGAGAGAGAGAGTGTGAGAGAGAGAGAGAGAGAGAGAGAGAGAGAGAGAGAGAGAGAGAGAGAGAGAGAGAGAGAGAGAGAGAGATACTACCTATAGTAATTAGCATAATACACACCCATCATTTCCATTGAAGGCATTTAATCTAGGGTCACTTACTGTCGTTTTCTATAATATATTTTCAATATATCATTTTTAATAATGTAAATATTTTTAATAATAATTTAAACACTTAGCATAAATTCCATGTCCTCAAGTACTAATTTTTTAATTAACACTACCGTTAATTGTTTCTTTTTTTGTTAAAGAAATTAATACTTTTATTCAGCAAAGACACATCAAATTGATCAAAAGTGTCTGTAAAGACATTTACATTGTTAAAAAAAATCTATTTCACATAAATGCTGTCGTGATGTGGCTGTATTAAAGTGCACAAGTCAGCTGCACGACGATGGAGAATTTAGCAAAAAGAGCCTTTAATCAACAAATCCAACAAAAGAACAAGCAGGAGTTAAAGTAACACTATGTAGTTTTTCAACCTTCATAATATATTTCCAAGACCGTTGTGATGGTACATCGACTTAAAATAAGTTAAATGACACGTCTGCCATAGCCTGACGTGGTCTGTATCACTTTTACTAGCACTATGTAACTTCGGGTTTCGGGTAGGAAGGAACCCATGCACAAAAAGAACTACAGAATTCGTCTGCTTTACATCAAGCGCTACAATAGTCATTATTTCAGCGGCAATGGACAATTTCGTTTCCAACCAGTAGGGCGACCGAAGAGGAAAAGTTACTTGGTGTTACTTTAACAGGAGAAAGCTTAGCAAAATAACCACATATAACATAGATGACACCGAAAAAAAAAAACACTGAATGAACTAAGGCCTTAAATACACATGAAAACATAATTAACAGGAACTGAAAAACAGGTGTGTAATTCAAATCAGTAACCATAGTAACCATGATTAACAAATCCTGTAAAAATCATGGTTTCCATAAAAAAAAATATAAATAGTACGACAATTTTTACAACAAATCAGCATTTTAGAAGTTTTTCTAAAGGATATCATGTGACACTGAAGATTGTAATGGCTCCTGAAAATTCAGCTTTATCATAATTTATATTTTAAAAATATATTGAAATAAAAAACAATTATTTAAAATTAAACTACTATTACACATTATTAAAGGTGCAGTGTGTAACATTTTTGAGTATTTATTAACAGAAATGCAATATGACATCCATAACTATGTGTTCAGTTGTGTATAAAGAACTTACTTAATAAACCGTAATGTTTTTATTACCTTAGAATGAGGCATTTATATCTACATAGGCGCGGGAATCCCCTTCTATGAAGGCCGCCATGTTATGACGTCATATTTCTACCGTAGCCGACAGCGAACAAACCGCGTTACAGAGCGCGTTTCGTCACCTTGAAAGAGAAGCTGCAGAAAGCTAGAAGAAGCTAGTCATAAACACCGTGAGTAGTGACTTTTCCCTGGTCAGTGGTGTAAATATGTAGTTGGATTGTTTCATGTAACTTAATGCTTCACCCTCGCTTTGTTATGGCTTTGCTATGTGGGGATAAATGTGCTGGTTACGTTCGTGAGACAGCTGATTAGTAGGCTACTCTTGTCATTGAGCAGAAAACAGTTACAGGAATCACCAACCCATCGATCTTGGAAGCATTTAAGTCGATCGAGTTTCCAAAATCAGAGAAAAAAGCCTATTGTGTGTACTAAGTGGTGTCTATGGGATGCGGAGGCACGCGTGCTGTTACAATCACGTCATTTTTGCCGCACGCACCTTTGGGCTCATGCGGACGCGTCGAGTATAAACAAGGCTTTAACCAGCTCAGCCACAGTAACAGCTCATATTAGCCAGCTAAACTTTTACTACCCTGTTAGAAAAAATCTATAGTTGCATAGTTTCATATGGTTCTTCTCCCTCGCTGTATTATGGGTTTGCTATGTGGGGAGAATGTGCTGGTTACGTTCGTGAGACAATCAGCTGATTACTATTATTATATTATGTATTAAGACCCTTGATCCTCACCTGACTATGGCTTTGTAAACTTTATCCATGATGTGGTTTATAATGGACTGTGGTACTCCATGTTAGCTGTGGCTTGTTTTACTCTGGCTATTCTCTGCTGTCTTAGACGACGATGTTTGTCCCGTTTTAGCCACCGTAGCTTCTTCGAAAGGGAGGGGTGAGCAGTGGGCTGAGCCCTTAGTGTAAACTCGCAAACGAACCGCTAGATGTCGCCAAAAAGCTACACACTGCACCTTTAATTTTTTTTTTGTATTTTTGGTAAGCATAAGAAGACTTCTTTCAAAAATGAAAAAAAAATATCTTACCGACCAAAATCTTTTGAACTGTAGTGTACAATTTATCTTCAATTACTTGATCATGATTTCTGCATGAAAAAGTTCCTAAACATGTTTTATGTACAAATATAGTGAATACACAGTTAGAGAATGAGATGCAATGTAATACAATTCCCTCAAGATGCAGCATCCAGTTAATAAAAAAATGAATTGTGAAGATAATGACACTCATAGTAATGTAATTTTCTCTACAGAACAATATCAATCAATGGATGTGAAGGCCCTTGTCTACCAGTGACAACCATCTCTCAAGCACTAATATACATCATGGCAGAACATGCAAGAATGTGGGAAAGATCTGTTGTGCTGTATGAGGCTTCCTCTAACCATGCAGCGATCATATCAGAGACTCACATGAAGATCCTTAGAAAACACAATAATGTTTGATTTCTTCTTATTCTTCATAAGAATGTGTGCTCAATTGCTCATTACACATATTCTTTCATTTATAATACAGCTGTCAAAAGATTTTTTTTTTGATAAATAAAATCATAATTAAAATTATATAAGATTACTCATGATTCGTTTTTTTTCCTGATTAATCTCCGTGAATCCTAGATTAATTGAACTTGCCACTTTTATCAAGTTAGACCATTCTTTTAGTCTGAATGCTTTTACATCATAAAGACGTTCAGTGGTCCACAAATGGACTTTTCATAAACAGTGTTTTTGATGATATTTCATACTTCAGTGATTATTAAATTCCTCCACAAAGACTGTAAATGTCATTGTTAGAAGCACATATGCTGACCGCAAGGTCATGATCTGACCACTTCCATATATTAATTAATGACACTCTTTCTCTCTTTTTTGCTGAGAAAAACACCCTAAGGATGTTCATCCAGAAATAAAATGTTGTAATAATCGCTACAACCCCATGACTATCTTTCTTCTGTGGAACAGTAACACCAAATGCAATTTTTAATAACAAACTAAACATGTTGCCTTTTCCATCTAATTGCAATGAATGGACACTGAAGCTTTCCAGATGAGGCCAGTAACAGTATGTATGCACACTGGATCAATCCAAGCTACAGTACAGTTACAACATCTAGGTCTGTTAGTCCGACTACATAAAAGTCAGACTGATATGGTGAAACTGGGTAATAAGCGTAATAAGCGCAATTTTTCTTTTGCTTAAAAAAAGCTATATTGATATTTTTCATTAAAAATTTTAGTGTAGTTTACTTTTAATTGTCATAAACAACACGTTATCAACGTCGATTTTTTTCAGTTCAGTTCATCTTTAAAGCAGTACACTTTCAAAATGACAAATAAATGCTTTACTCCAGTTTGTTAATGTTATACAGTTATTAATGATAACTTATTTACAAATAGGACTCCTCCAGTGGAGCTCACTTACTAACTCAACTGGATGAGTTTGATTTGTAAATATTGATACATATTGACAGAGTTTTAGTAAATAAAATACTGCAAATACTCCAGTATGAACATTAAAATGATTTAGACTAAATAGCTTTAGAGTTCCGAGTGTTTCCCATTGCGGCTATCACTGGAGAAGTGGGAGAGCAGAGGAGAACCCGACCAGCTGATGCTTCTCCCGGAGCAGCGTTTCATTCTTCAGACAGGCTTAAGCCAAATTAACACTCACAACTATCCAAGAAGAAACGGGGCGCCACACACACACGCACACGCGCACACACGGGCACGCGCACACGCACGCACGCACACACCACGCACGCACGCACACACACACACACACACAACCTTTACAGGTCAGAACAAAGATATTGTTTAATAGCAGCCGGTTGTTAGGAGAAGAGGGGGTGCTGAGGCTGTGTAAGAAATTAAAAAAGCCTCATTAAAGTATGGCTGTATGGGTCACCACATGACCTGCCCTGGACACTAATCACAGGAAATGAGTTTTGCTTCAAAAGCACACATGCACGCACGCAAGCGCACACACACACACACACGCTCTTCATGCTATGTAAGAGAGGATTTCATACTAGAAAGACAGTCAGATGTAACCAGATTTCTCATATACCATCGGCAGTCAGCAAATAGACATGAATATAATTTAAACATGTCTTTGATTATCTAGTAAATATTTAATTCCAAGAACCGTACAAACTTTAATAAATCTGTTCCATCCGTGCACAAAAAATGCTGTCACTGAAGAAACACGAGCATCAAACCTTAAGCCATATGATAACTTTGTTTGAAGAAAAGGTTGAGATTTAATTCATTCTACACAAAAGCTTGCTTTTAGATCTCATTTGCATACATTCAAATGAGCCACATGTTCACCAGGTTTTATATCAGTTAAAAGTTGACCGCTATGACCGTATTTTCTGTTGTTGAGAAAATATGATTTCACTGTGCAGACTTACCATATTACTTAGTATACTTTCCACCATTTGCCATTTCTTTTACCATTTACTTTCTTTTTTTACCATTGTACCATTTACTTTTTTTGTCATGTTTTAACAATTTCTTTATTTGCAAAACATACTACAATAGGATTACAGAATCAATTAGTTGTTATCTAAAGTAAAAAAAATACGTTTATTTATTAAATGTTTATATCGGCCTTTGGCTGAAGATATCGGTCATCAAAACAATTTATCAAGTCCTAAAAAAGTAAATGTAACGATCAGATGAATAATATTTCATACACAACCATTGCAATTCCTGGCAATATTTAAGTGTCTCTCACCTGCGAGTCTGAGATGGACACTCGTCTGGACTCGATGGTTGGCTGTCTGGCTATTCGGGAGTAGCGCTCAGCCCCACCGCCAGAAGATACATACGTCCCTCTCTCCTGCAATGACATCTTCCTGCCTGACAGGTGTGGCCTCTTGGGCAGAGCTTTCTTCACACCTGTCCCATTCTTCACTACACTGGAGGTGGGATCAGATCTTAGGGACATTGCAGACATCTTGTCGGTCATTTCAGCAGTCGGGGAAGAGTCTGGGTCAAGGTCCAACCCCACGCAACCAGGATCACTGCTCATAGCCATGACGATGCAGTATGAGGAGCCTTGAGGCAGGGAGGAGGGGTGTGTGGGTTTTTTTTACATTAAGTGTTAAACCTCCAACGTTGGTTTGCAGTTAAAGGAAGCTGTGGCTATATAGACAGATATAGAGAAGAAGGAAGAGACAAAAAGAAACAATAAGAGTACATTACTGAAACATAATTTGGATGAAACTTTAAATCAACTTTTCTCATTCAAGTAGGCAGGAGCTTAATGCTTTCAAGATGGCCGCCAAATGGACTGACTTCCCTTAAAGACCTCTTGTGGTGAAAATCAAGTTTTTAATGTTGTTTATATTTCTATGTCTATGCAAATTCATAAGTCAACACCATTGCTGAGTATTTTTTCCTTAAAATTCCAGTGGACCAAAGACGCAGTCTCAAAAACGTGGTTTGAAATCGCAGGTGTTTCTTACGTCACAAACCTCCTTGTCTCCAATCACATCAATGTGGTGCGCAGCATGTTATTAACTGCTCTGAAGCAGTTGAGACTCAAAGAGAAGCCAGGTTATCTCTGTAAATGTTTCTGTTGAAATGAAAAATCGGGTACTTTTAGCAATATAGCGGGTAAATTATGTATATGATGTACACTCACCTAAAGGATTATTAGGAACACCGGTTCAATTTCTCCTTAATGCAATTATCCAATCAACCAATCACATGGCAGTTGCTTCTATGCATTTAGGGGTGTGGTCCTGGTCAAGACAATCTCCTGAACTCCAAACTGAATGTCAGAATGGGAAAGAAAGGTGATTTAAGCAATTTTGAGCGTGGCATGGTTGTTGGTGCCAGACGGGCCGGTCTGAGTATTTCACAATCTGCTCAGTTACTGGGATTTTCACGCACAACCATTTCTAGGGTTTACAAAGAATGGTGTGAAAAGGGAAAAACATTCAGTATGCGGCAGTCCTGTGTAGGGATGTAACGATTCACTCAACTCACGATGCGATACGATTCACGATACTGGTTCCACGATACGATTTTCTCATGATTTTTTTTAACAAGTGATTAATTTAAGAAATTATAAATGAAAAAGTGTCCCTTTTATTATTCCTCAGACAAAATGCTGCACATTTCTTTTTAATTTTAAAATATATTTGTCAAATAAAAAAACTACACTGAAATTAAAAAAAATCCCTTCAAGGTTGTTTCAACTCAGTCTTTGTGTCTGTCTGGTCAAGAGGGTGGACACTGGTACCTTCACACACTCAGTAAAAGACTATGTAAAATTAGTACCACATTTAGAGGGGTTTTAATTTTTGTTATAATTTGTATCATTACACTAGCAAGAGTAAAAAAAAAAAAAAAAACATTTAGAAAAATATGACATAACCATCAACAAATTATATATATAAAAAATATATATCCATGTACACATTTAGAGAAAGAGATAGTAAAATAAATACAACACCTGGTTGCCACGGAAACACTGATGCACCTTGTGATCTCCGTGGCTCTCGCACTTGTCTTATTAATGCCTTTTACATGAAAACGGAGGTGACTTGTGCTTCTCACTGTGGTGATTATTATTAGTCTACGGAAAGTCAAAATGCCGCCACACCTCCGATTTGAATGAGTCAACGTCAACATCTACGCTTGCCGTCGCCGTGTGTTTGACGGCGCGTGCACAACAGTCTATTATGGCGCACACTGGCGCGGCGCGAGCGGAGCAAACCGAGCGTTTTCAGTTCATTCCTATGGAAGTTGAGCTTGGCTCACACAAGCTCAAGTTCCATGAATGAAGTGAAAACACTCGCTAGTTTCGCGCAAGCGAGGTTCACAACTTCACAATAGGCTACAGTAAACGCCCCTGTTGTTTAAAATGTGTATCGCGATTCGTTTAACATTGCAACCGATTTGAATCGTCACACATTTGTATCGATTTTCAACCGGTTGCGAGTGAATCGTTACATACCTAGTCCTGTGGGCGAAAATGCCTCGTTGAGGTCAGAGGAGAATGGGCCGACTGATTCAAGCTGATAGAAGAGCAACTTTGACTGAAATAACCACTCGTTACAACCGAGGTATGCAGCAAAGCATTGGTGAAGCCACAACACGCACAACCTTGAGGCGGATGGGCTACAACAGCAGAAGACCCCACCGGGTACCACTCATCTCCACTACAAATAGGAAAAAGAGGCTACAATTTGCAAGAGCTCACCAAAATTGGGCAGTTGAAGACTGGAAAAATGTTGCCTGGTCTGATGAGTCTCGATTTCTGTTGAGACATTCAGATGGTAGAGTCAGAATTTGGCATAAACAGAATGAGAACATGGATCCATCATGCCTTGTTACCACTGTGCAGGCTGGTGGTGGTGGTGGTGGTGTAATGGTGTGGGGGATGTTTTCTTGGCACATTTTAGGCCCCTTAGTGCCAATTGGGCATCGATTAAATGTCACGGCCTACCAGAGCATTGTTTCTGACCATGTCCATCCCTTTATCCGGTTGTTAAGTCGTGACGTAACCACTCTCCGATAATACTGTTTCCGGGTCCAAAGGCCGGGTCCTCTCTACCTACATACCGCGTTCGTCCGAGTTTTAACGTGTTCCCATGTTGTTTAAATAGATCGGAGTTAAAAAAAACAAGTGGCATTCAACTGTCATTCTACTGCTTTCCCTGTGATGAGAAAGATAAGAGAAAATGGCTGCAGTTGATAAGGTAAGTTACAAATCTGTAACGAATGAAGAAACTTTGGCGCCAGTGGGTGCTATCCCTTAATCCCTAGTAACACCCACTGGCACTGAAGCGAAAAAAGCCGTTTAAGAAAAGGGTTTGTGTAGTCTAGGATCTGAAAGACGAGCGGAGCGCTTGGGCCCGGAAGAGGCTAAACGTCACGCGTGACGTCAGACTTAACAACCGAATGGCCACCATGTACCCATCCTCTGATGGCTACTTCCAGAATGCACCATGTCACAAAGCTTGAATCATTTCAAATTGGTTTCTTGACCATGACAATGAGTTCACTGTACTAAAATGACCCCCACAGTCACCAGATCTCAACCCAATTGAGCATCTTTGGGATGTGGTGGAACGGGAGCTTCGTCCCCTGGATGTGCATCCCACAAATCTCCATCAACTGCAAGATGCTATCCTATAAATATGGGCCAACATTTCTAAAGAATGCTTTCAGCACCTTGTTGAATCAATGCTACGTAGAATTAAGGCAGTTCTGAAGGCGAAAGGGGGTCAAACACAGTATTAGTATGGTGTTCCTAATAATCCTTTAGGTGAGTGTATATTACGATGTTATGATAACCATTTGCCTTTCTCCACTGATGTTTTAAGTTGGATACTGATTTTTAGAAGACAGCTGTCTTGACTCTGAGGTGGCGAACGGGAACATGGTTTGTGTATAACAAATTATTAGCTGTTTGATAACGTAGTCAAGCAAAAGGCTAATCATAATAATTACTGTTATGTGTTCAATGTTGTAGAGAGCGATAATATAATATAATATATGCACGATTAATCATATTGAAATCGCAATCGCAATGTCAAGGCTATGCGATTATATGACGCAAAATGCTGAGATTTTATATGAAATAAACAAATCAGGGCTGTTAAGGCAGCATCTGTTATTTTTTGTCATTTTTTGGCTAGTGTTACATAATCCCGCTCTTATTAGTGCAAATGCCTTTAAACCATTTGTGCGTGACAAGTCAAAAGAGAGCGCGGTGCCTGTGAATGTCCTGACTGTGACGGACGCCTGTATAGCATGCACAGACCGTGCGCCAGAATACAGTTCTCTTTCACGTTTGAACAATAACACACACAATTACGCCAAAATGTCATTTTGTCGAGTATCAGAACATAAAAGCAGTCTTATGAATTATGATAGAAGTAAAGAGTTGTGAGAGAATGAGGCGCGTGTGAGATCCGCGTCTCTGTCAGCAGGGGCTGCTCTTAAAGGGCCAGCAGCCAATAAAGCTTTCTGTCAGTAAAGTTACTCAAAGTACAAAGGGAACAGAGAAAATTATCAGACATTTTTATCCAGACACCAATGGCTTATTGATCATTGTAGGTGTTAGCAATCATTTAGTTGTTTTTGCTAGTTTGAGTGGACACACTGACACACATTTCAGAATTATCACTAATCTGCGAGTGCATTTTGCTTTAGAACCAAGCAAGTTGACTCAAGAAACCATTTGTTTATTATTTCGCAATCGCAATATTGACCTCAATAATCGCAATATGACATTTTCCCCAAATCGTGCAGCCCTAAATATAATACAGAGGTGATCCTTTGAGTCAAAAAGGTTGAGAGGTTGCAGTATCACTGCTAATTTGTATAAAGTTACAATTTGCTCAACTTTGTTGCACTGACAATTAACATTAAAGACTGTATGTGTGAAAGTGGCTAATTACTTGTAAATCATGCGTGAACAGGACCTTTTCAAAAATACAGGTTAATCAGTTCTGTCAATTTACTAGTATGAAAAGTTGTAATATTACCAGTAAATTATTGGTATAATGCTATGTGTGAACAAATAAAGGGGTGGTCACACTACACTTTTTGTTCCTTTGACTTGCATTCAAACGCATGCAAACGTGGGAGACCGGAAATGCAAGCTCATCCAAAAGAATGCAAACTGTTTTTTTGCAGTAAAAGGAGTACTGGAGATTGTTTTGTTTTTACATGTTGGATTTATTATTATTTGTTATACGTTGAATATAGATTTTTTAAAAAAGAGTGTGACGTAATATCATGACTGTTGCAGCATCTGTAGACATTTTGCATGCTCAAAGTCTAGTGTGGCCAAGGCAAGTTTATGGTTATGACAAAGCTCTGTTGGAGCTGTTTACAGAAGCTCTTCTGCTTTAAATTATTTTAACTTGCGCTAGACGGCCGACTGACAGTTCGCAGCATGTCTTGTGCTCGGGACCCTTGGTACTGATGTGTGAATAGGTAACTAGTAAAAAGACGAATGCTATTGCTTGTGTGAACAACACATTTGTGTATTTACTGGAAAAGTTGTTCTGCTAATTTGACAGTAATTTACTGGAATTACTGTGTGGTATATGCTGATGGTTTAAGATGGTATTATATAGAAGATTGTTCTATAAAACAATGCTTGCTGTGTTTTGCAAAAAGACACATGAAGGAATGGTAATATAGCAGATTTTGTATTCTCATTCAATCAAATTCCATTGCTCTTATTCCTCATCCTTTTCAAACAAGTAGAAAAATGAAAACTCTGTGTGAACATTATCAGTCCTCAAACTTCATTTTGGGCTCTAATGAGGGTCAGTTTTGTCTTGATCATGCTCTCGATGGCATTTTTCTGGCATTAACTGTGTGGAGGGCGTGAATACTACTGGCAGAAACGTGCCATTGAAGTTACCCATACATGACCAGCTAATTGAAAAAAAAAAAAGTGTTTCTCTAAGGGTGCCCAATTTCCTCAGACAGAAGATAATTAGGAGCCACCACTGTGAACAAGAACTGCTTTGTACTCACTGTGTGTGTGTGTGTGTGTGTGTGTGTGTGTGTGTGGTGTGTGTGTGTGTGTGTGTGTGTGTGTGTGTGTGTGTGTGTGTGTGTGTGTGTGTGTGTGTGTGTGTGTGTGTGTGGGGTGTGTATTTCCCTCAGAGCCTTTAAACTCAAATAATCTATCTATGTTTGTTTGGGGATTGTTTGTGGCTGATTGAGACAGTGACAGAGTCTTTTCCTCTATCCATACACAGGCTGCGTGTGAGACGGCTGCCTGAGGCTTAGTGATTAACAACACACTGCAGGGCCAGACTCAACCCCACTGCAACAGAGCTTTAGAAAGCTAACAAATCATTAGGAACCTTACAGGACCCTGAACCCAAACTGCATGTTACATCAAATAATAAAACAGTAAATTATACTAACATAAACCAAACAAAGAAATGTACTAAAGTCAGAAGTATTCACATTTGTACCTGTATACCTGTCTGTATACCTGTCTGTCCTTCTGCTGGTAGCAAGGGCACTGTTCGCTTCTCTAACATCAATGTCTCTCTTATGATCAGACATTGTTCGCTTCATAGAGAGAGAATGAAAGCAGAGCTGGACATCTGCTTGAGTCTTTGTTTTATAGATAAAAGAGGTGGAAATACAAAATATAGCTCTCTACATGGAAATATAGAGCAACCGACAGCATTGGAGAAAGATGTAGGAATGAATTTCTTCATACATTCTCATAATATCGTTCCACTCATCTCCCTTCATTTCTTACTGTTATTGTCTCGTTCCAATGAAAACCATTTCAGAGAATCCTCTATGAGGGGGAATGGAGAATTACCATAGGAAAAGCAGTTGAGCAATAGAAATGTCATCACAACTAAATCCTTTCTGTCCTACAGTGAGCTGGAGACACTGAGGCATGAGACAGGCTCCAGAAACAGAGCGAAATCCTGTAAAGCAAATGTCAAGGGAGCCACTCTCGATTTGACGTATTTGGGACATGCTACCTTATTCTATTGCTCAAGGTTATTCAAAATATAAAGGCACCAAACATGAGAGGTTTTCTTCTACAAGTCCCAAATGCCTTTTAAAATGGCCCAATAACTTAACTGACTTTAGATGACTGATATTAAAATGTTTTGTTGGCCTGTACTGAAATAAGTAAAAAAAAAAAAACAGGCATCTGGTCTGCACAAATATCCACTGATCTACAAAATCTCTGAACCCGAAAGAGTGATAAATGAATGAAAAACTTTATAGACTTGATTAATCTGACATTGTAATGTACAGACCTGTTTTCTTGATTAATACAATGCTCTGACAGATTATAAAGCTTAAAGCTTTAAAAAAAAATTAAGATTATAAAAAATCTAATATCGTATCTCAATATTAAGCCAGCGACGTGTAGAACATCTATGTACAACTCAAGTGTATCTGCAAATTAATTTATGAATAAATAACACGGTGTAGGCCTGACTCATGAATTTTAATTAGTTACGTGACTGGACAGTCTGGCAACATCAACACAAACGAATTAATATTCATGACTTCAAACTAACATACTGTACTAGCAAAACCTTCTAGAATTCTAAAACTCGTTCTGGCATCACTGACTGTTTGAGCACTGGGTCAAAGCGTTGTCCTCCTGTCAGGCTCAGCACTGGGCAGTTTTATCTCAATGTTATCAGTGGATTCAGGCCTGTTTACAAATGAACAAACACACACCTGCTCAAGAAACATTTCTTATTATTATCAATGGGTTGCTTAATATTTTTGTGGAATCTGTGATGCATTTTTTTCAGTATTCTTTGATGAATAGAAAGTTCAAAAGAACAACATTTATTTGAAACCGTAATCTTCTGTAACATTATAAATGTCTTTACTTTTCTTTACTGTAGCTATCAGTAAAATTAAAACAAACACTGTATATCATACTATTATGTGTCACTTTCAGCACAAATCTGTTCAGTAATCATTCCAACACTATCTACAAGCATCTGAAATGAATCGTTACAAGAGTGCAATGTAGCAAACACTGCAAATTACATCCAGGAGGCAGACACACACACCTCTTGGCTTGTCAAAATCCAGTGCGCTCAGCAAAATCATGTGCAGGAGCATTCCACTATACGAAACAATTACGTTCACTGGAAACAACATGATAGTGAGAAGAGGCAAGCATGCACAGCTGATTTTCAAAATTTCTAAATGTATATACACCAGCTAATATATAAAATTCTCTTTGTGCCACGTTGAACAGAAAAACAAAATCCTATTTTGATCCGGAGACTTCACTTCCTCCTAGGCAGATGAGCTTCTTATAATAATGTAAGTGAGACACCATAAGAGAATTATTGGTTCATCTTTAAAAATAGACATTTTGACTCATCCAGACCCATTCTTTCACAACCATGGAAAGTGAGAGACTAATGTTACATGCTACAAGTCTTAAATGCCCTAAATGACTGTCCATATATCTTCTTATGCAATCGGTGTTAGGTGTCACTCTACTTGCTCACGCAGATCTCTGTAACAAGAGATGAATCATAGGCCCATATGGAACCTGCACCGGCAATTATCTCATCTATGAATGTTTTCTTGTTTGTGTGTTTTTTCCTCTTATAATTGGAACTTAAGAGTTAGATAGGAGAGCAAATCTGAGTAAAATTAATTTGGCTAATTTGGGAAACCTTTTAGTTCTTGTATGCTGAAGTGTGTTAATGAGATAATGAGATTAGATAATTCTGTATATTCACAGAATTATCATAATTTCACTGAAAGCGTGCAAAAAAGTGCACACATTCGAGCTATTTTTGAAAATCTTTTGGCCCAATTCTAAAGCAGGATAACACAAATCCTGCACAACATGCAATATCAGAATGCTTTGCGGCAAAGAAAAGATGAAGCAAAAAAAATTCAATACTAAAATCTAATGATAAAACAGTTTAATCAAAAAACTATTTTATCCAGTATATGTAGGCACTATTTATATGCTATTGTGTGAGGGCATCCTGCTAATTCTAGATAGGTGGCCCGGTTTGTGTCTAACCAGTGTTGGGGGTAACGCATTACAAGTAACTTGAGTTATGTAATCAGATTACTTTTTTTCAAGTAACTAGTAAAGTAACACATTCATTTTAAATTTAGAACAAAATATCTGAGTTACTTTTTCAAATAAGTAACACAAGTTACTAAGTTTTATTGACAAGCTCTCTTGTCCCTATGTTAAGAGAAATCGTGAGTAAGTGCAGAGGCGTTGTGTGCGCTGTGTGAACATGATGGTTATTGCAGTTTTAGAATAAATGTGAGCAGGCATTTACTCATCTCACTTGCCCAAAAACAGATTCAGTATTCCTTAACATGAATAAAAACAGTGAAATGCAATCTCAGGATATTATGCAAACCTGCAATATTAAATATATTAAATTACACAAATATATTTTATGTAGCCTATTTAATCTCAATTTATTAACCAATGTCTTTGCTGCTGACCTTTGATGAGCCACTTCAACCATACTAATACGCAAGAATGGTTAGATAAACCACATTTGTGTTTAAATTTTTAGCATTTCTATTGTGTGTTCTATTGTTAGTAAGAGTGTTGAACTTTCTTCTACTGCATCCAATTCTTTTCCAATCCAGAATGGCAGAACCGCTTTTAACTGTGCACTCTGTACAGGCATAAATTTGCATTTCTTTCAGCCTGAGGCTTATTCATTTCACTATTAGTGTGAAACGGCCTTTATATTTGCCAAAAATATAACTTTTTTGTTGTTGTTATTAAACACCAACAAGCAAGCAAAGCCCAGGTGAGAAAAAAGTATGCAAAAGTATGCAAAAGTAATGTAGCGCATTACTTTCCATAAAAAGTAACGAAGTAATACAATTAGTTACTTTTTTAGGGAGTAATGCAATATTGTAATGCATTACTTTTAAAAGTAAGCAACATGCTAACATCAAACCCCTTTAACGCGATCTACAAAATTGTATGATAAATGTAGCCTTTTTAGCTCAAATCATGCTAAATACTTTTGAGGCTAGTCCGTTACATCGCGATTTCTCCCAATCTCCTCCCCATTCTGTCTCTGGTAGGCTAGCAATAGCTGACTTTCTAAACTCTTCTAGACAGGCCTGTCAGCTCATGCTTAAGAGAATATAACTCACATCGTGTTTTTCTGTGTGTGACTGAGTTTGCACTCACAGATGCCTCAGTTGTTCTCCCAGGTGCTGGATATGCATTTCAATCCATGACATCTGTATGCCATGTGTAGACTTTAGTGTGTATGCGCACACACACACACACACACACACACACACACACACACACACACACACACACACACACACACACACACACACACACACACACACACACACACACACACACACACACACACACACACACACACACACACACACACACACACACACACACACACACACACCACACACACTTTCTTCCTGCACTGGCAGAGCTGAGCTCAAGCAGGCTTCCTTGTAGAAGCAAAGTGCATTTATTCGGCTGTTAAAGAGAGTCCCTCTGGATGAGGAGGAATTCATAAAGCAGAGTGAAGGATATGTGAAGAGGGAAAACAGGAGGAGGAGAGGTGAACGGCTGCAACGCTACATGCCCACGTTCTGCCTCCTCTCACTTCAATTCAACACCAAAGCTTTGATGCAAACTGTGAGGGAACAGCGCCCAAACGGTTCTAGCGCTGTATCAGTCAGTGGGTGGTGATCTAGAGCGGGAACCATGTGCTATTAGACAAGATAAACAGCAAACTATCGCTTGACTAAACACAGGGAAAAAGATGTGCTTTGAAATAGAACATAATGAATGGTGTGTCACCATAAACTTTAAAATCTTTTTGCAGTCTACAACTAGTGATACTCTCAACTAGTGAGTGCTCTTGTTGAGTCATAGAAAAAAATGCAAAAGCAATGATTAAAAATGCAACTAACTATATGATCATAAATATTTAGGACAACACAATAAATGTTTAATTTTTAAAAGGGCGAAAAACGCTGTCACATCCATATGACAATTGGTAGAAAATAATGAACAACAAAATGACAAGGATATTAAAGCTTGTTTTCTGACAAATTACTGTGAATATAGGTATCCATGGTATATAGGTATCCAATATAGGTATCCAGAGGGAATGTAATAATATACACTCACCTAAAGGATTATTAGGAACACCATACTAATACTGTGTTTGACCCCCTTTCGCCTTCAGAACTGCCTTAATTCTACGTGGCATTGATTCAACAAAGTGCTGAAAGCATTCTTTAGAAATGTTGGCCCATATTTATAGGATAACATCTTGCAGTTGATGGAGATTTGTGGGATGCACATCCAGGGCACGAAGCTCCCGTTCCACCACATCCCAAAGATGCTCTATTGGGTTGAGATCTGGTGACTGTGGGGGTCATTTTAGTACAGTGAACTCATTGACATGTTCAAGAAACCAATTTGATATGATTCGAGCTTTGTGATATGGTGCATTATCCTGCTGGAAGTAGCCATCAGAGGATGGGTACATGGTAGCCATAAAGCAATGGACATGGTCAGAAACAATGCTCAGGTAGGCCGTGGCATTTAAACGATGCCCAATTGGCACTAAGGGGCCTAAAGTGTGCCAAGAAAACATCCCCCACACCATTACACCACCACCACCAGCCTCCACAGTGGTAACAAGGCATGATGGATCCATGTTCTCATTCTGTTTACGCCAAATTCTGACTCTACCATCTGAATGTCTTCACAGAAATCGAGACTCATCAGACCAGGCAACATTTTTCCAGTCTTCAACTGCCCAATTTTGGTGAGCTTTTGCAAATTGTAGCCTCTTTTTTCCTATTTGTAGTGGAGATGACTGGTACCCGGTGGGGTCTTCTGCTGTTGTAGCCCATCCGCCTCAAGGTTGTGCGTGTTGTGGCTTCACAAATGCTTTGCTGCATACCTCAGTTGTAACGAGTGGTTATTTCAATCAAAGTTGCTCTTCTATCAGCTTGAATCAGTCGGCCCATTCTCCTCTGACCTCTAGCATTAACAAGACATTTTCGCCCACAGGACTGCCGCATACTGGATGTTTTTCCCTTTTCACACCATTCTTTGTAAACCCTAGAAATGGTTGTGCGTAAAAATCCCAGTAACTGAGCAGATTGTGAAATACTCAGACCGGCCCGTCTGGCACCAACAACCATGCCACGCTCAAAATTGCTTAAATCACCTTTCTTTCCCATTCTGACATTCAGACCCCATTTACACCTGGTATCAAAATGCGATCTGTATCCAGATAAATTATCCGGATAATAAAAAACGCATGTTAATGCAAGGTGTAAATGCGTTGTGATCGGATTGTGATCGGATCTGCCTGACCACATCTGGAGGTAGTCTGGCTCGCATTGTGTTCGGATCTTTACAAGGTGTAAATGCAATCCGTACGACGTGATCGCATTCGTACATCTTCGTACCTGCCAAACGTCATCCTTCCGTCCTGTACCCAGACCCTGTGGCATAATACCAAAGCGCAGCTGCTACTCTCTTCTCCACAGACACCGACGACCGCAGCAGAGTTTCTCCGTGACAGCAGAGGCCGCAACTTCTCGCAGATGTAGTCGAACAAATGTCGGTTCATTCTGAAGTTTGCCATCCAGTCATCTTCGCCAAAAGACCCCAAGACAAGACGTCATGCACAGAGACCGGTTCACTGTCGTAGCATTCACAGTAGCCGCAAAAACAACAGCTGCAAAAACAGGGCCTGTCGACTTTTCTGTTAGGTCCTAATAGAAAAACGTTGAAAATGACAAACTACAGCTGATTTCCCGTGCTCACGCGCAGGTGTCACTCTGGAGGACAGAGATCCGATCTCAATGTGGATAACGAGAACGCATTAAAAATACAAGGTGTAAACACAAAGGTAAGATCAGAACACTTATTATCCGGATAACTTATCTGGATACAGATCGCATTTTAATACTAGGTGTAAATGGGGTCTCAGTTTTCTTGACCAGGACCACACCCCTAAATGCATTGAAGCAACTGCCATGTGATTGGTTGATTAGATAATTGCATTAATGAGAAATTGAACAGGTGTTCCTAATAATCCTTTAGGTGAGTGTACCGTATATATATATATATATATGGTATAAATATATAAATAAATGTATTAGTTTAGTAACAGTGTAAATTAATAACAGTAAATTAGTACACATTAATAAAATGTAAATTATTAACAGTTTGGGCTGTGCAAAATTAGCCTGGCAAACCAGACCTACATCAAGATGTTAGACGTAAAATCAAGATGTAAAATCAACACTTATTTTACAGACAGGTTTAACCTAGCAGAAAACATGACTGTAAGGTTTTTCATAATATCCGTTTTCTAAAGCAGGGTTTGGCTACTAAACAAATTTGTATTAAACCCAAACTGTTTCTAACTGTATCCAAATGCATAGAAGAATATTGCTGCAAAACATGAAGCACCAGAGTACAGTTTTACCATCTGAAAAACAGAGTCTATAAACAGATATTACTTCCCCTTTAAGAGGCTGGTAAGCACTGAGAGAGAGTGGGAGCACTGATGAGATGAATATTGACAGGCTTTAAACTGCTGGAGCGTACGGTTATTGAGGACATGGCCAATGTACATGCAGATGAATACAAATGGGATTTCACACATGGAGGAACAGCTAGACAGATTACAGTACGAGTGTTTAATAGACGTTTAATAGAAGTAGAAGTTGCCCTTTTAGACCGATCCGCAAACAACTTGATGTAATCAGGTGTAAAGTGTGATATCATAAAAGGACCTGTCAAAAATAATGGTAAACCTAAGGCAGGGATAATAAAGTGGATATTATCAAGTAGATGAAGTACTCACCTCAGTATTGCAGCGTTCAACGTTTCTTCCACTAGTCTCCCTACTGCATAAAGCAACCTGTGAGTGATACAAAAAGAACCTCTGTTAACCTAGTATGAGTTTATGTCAACACAAGGAGTAGAGTATGTGCTCGAAAACCCGTTATTAAAAATAAATATTGTGTACCCATCCTGAAACATGAGCTTTACTTCCTTCTCAAAGTACATAGATCTTAGCACTGCTGAGAAGACAGGCACGTAATCTGAAAGTATCATCAAAATAGTATACGTTCAAATCTGTATGATGGAAAATGAATAATAACAGGGTAAGGGCGCAATTTACTAAGAGGAATGAATCAGCTCTTTAAAAAAACAGCATCTAGATATACGCATGATTATAACACTCTTCTCCATCATTTGATGAATTACTGCTACCATGATCACTACAATAAGCACACAAATCTTTTAAATGAAATTTCATTTACCTCCTTTTGCTACATTAATATCACTTGGTAAATAGCACTGCGTTTTGTGAATAAGACCATACAGTGGCAAATCACAGTAACTCATTTTATCAAAATAGCGTTATGACTAAAAATCAAGACTCTTAGATTATGGTCTTTCTTGAGACAAGACAGGTTTTACTCAACTATGTACAGGAAAAACGGTGTGTAAAAAGTGATAAAAATCAATTTTGATATCAAAATTCAACCCAGAAACTTTGAAGCCATCTTTCTCAGTTTGGCATTATTTTTGTGTGCAGTGCTGTATAATAAGCCTACATGAGGCATTTTTTGTTGAAAAGTATAGCAATAACTTAATTTTAAAACACAAGGCACAGTGCTACTTAATATAGGCTAAAACTTGGGGTCAATAAGATTTTTCTAAGACACATTCAATTAATCAAAATTGTCATTAAAGATGTTAATGTTAAAACAACAAAAAAATCTATTTAAAATAATAATAATTTAATACCGTAACCATTTAGTGTATTCTCCATTCTTAAATATAACTTTTGCCCACTGTATGCCAATGCTCATTCTAACCAAGTTTCCCTAATTACAATTATTACATGCAGAAACTTCAGACAGATGGTTAACAGGGAATTTCTAAACTTAGTAAACATAGAGAAACAGACAAGCTCAAATGCCTTCACTCAGTAAGAGAAGAACTACAGCCCTCTTATCAGCAGGAAGCCATCTTTTCAGAAGTATGATGTGGACAAAAAGACCACAAAAAGGTCAAGCACTCAGACTCCACATGCAAGAGAACCCGCCAAAACAACTTGTCTGCCTCCTCCAGAAAAGATGTTTGGGTCTGTTGACTGCAGAGAGCTCAGACATTATTGTTGGCTAGGCCTGGCTTTCAGAGCAAATGTTGGATGCGGCGATTGTCACAGGGCTCTTGAGTCTAGTTTGCTGTCTTAAGCCAGGAGTCTTAATTTCGACATGAAGCAGCACCATTAAAACCTATTCAAGTCAGCAAGGGAACAAAACAGAGCTGCCAGCCGACTCAAGTGGGATGGGGATTTCAGAGGAGGCTGTCAGAGAATGCCAGCGTGAGAGGGTGAACGGACAAATGATGACTATTCTCAGAGAGAAACTTCAATCGTACGCTCTGCAGTGATGAAAGAAAGAATTGAACATAATCAGCTATACAACAGAGAGAGAAAGAAAAAGAGAAATGCCCAATTGAATATCAGGCAGGTACAACAAAGGCAACAGCTTAGAGATGGTCTCAAACCAGACACTAATTTAAACACATTACTGTGCATGAAGACTGCAGGGTCCCCTCAGCAAATGGTCCAGGGCCTCTCTGGTATCCATCTACTTAAAGGGCCCCCTGGAACATGAAATGTGAATTTAGTGGGCACTTAAGTGACAACAGTACATTTTATGGCTTACACAGTCTGACATGCTCATTTCATCAACCTACATGAACAAGAGACACTTTGTACAAAAGTTCAGAGATTAAATTGTTTAATCATTGTTAGAATGTATATTAAATAAAACAAATTAAATTAATGATTTTGTCACAACATATATAATTTCTTTGATTGTTATTACTGGTCAAGTACTGTACATTCATACCCCTTCTGGGCATTAAAAAGTGAGTAAAAAGAGAAATGCCGCATTTATTTGATCAAAAATACAGTGAAAAACTTAATATTGTGAACCATTTTTACAATTTAAAAGAATAGTTTTCTATTAAAATATAATTTCAAATGTACTTTTTCCTGTGATCATTACAGTGAGACATTACTCTAATCTTCATTGTCACATGATCCGTCAGAATTCAGAAATCATTCTAATATTTGCTGTTCAAGAAACATTTCTTATTATCATTGTTAAAAACAGCTGCTTAACATTTTGGTGGATATATCTGAATTGACAGCCCTTTTTAGTTAATTCCTCATGAATTATTAAAGTATGGCTAAATAATATTTAAATAAACGAGAAATAAAATACTTAAAAGCACTAATGGCTGCATGAGAAAAGCATGCATTCACTCCTATCTTGTGTGTGTCTTTTTCTACCTGTAAAATACAACACCATTAAAACTGAGCATGAATTTTCTTAAGACTTATACAAGATACACTATGTGAAGTTCACAGTATCACACATCCAGCTAACAGCTTTAATGTCTGAAGCCCCTAGGCATGTGCTCTGACCTACAGACGGCACTACTCCTTGTTATGGCCAGACATAACTGCTTTAACTAGCATTGATGTGTGTGTCAATGTGTGCATTTGTTTGCATAGCATTCACAGCCAACTGTTAAACCCAAGCATCTCTTTTCACTGTGTATAATGTAGCTACACTAATAAGAAAATACCATGATTTTAAAAGGACATGTAACATGTTAATCATTCATTCTGAGGGAATGTATTTAATGTATGTAACACTTTAATCTGGTTAATTAGGCTAGTATAATAGTGGACTCTTGATCTACATATCGAGCCAGTACAGTGAATGAGGGAAAGCTTCATTCATACAGTAATGGACAGCAGAGACTAATCCTCACTGCTGATGTGGTGTGATCAGACTGATTCATTAATCACTGGTAATCCCACACTAAGAACGGACACAATGTGCGGACAGAGAGATAGAGAGGAACAAGCTGGAGTGACAACAGTAACTTGATAACAACAGGGAGACAAACCAGTGCGACAGGGGAATAGCAAAAATAAAGGCTGTTAATCATTTAAAATTGTTCCTCAAATTATTTACATGATATTCATCACAATTACTTTAACCACAAATAGGCCTATTAATATTTGCTGAGAAAATCCCACAAATAAAAATATTTTAAAGACATCACTGTGGCAGATGAGAGCAATTGGGCGATATGCTATAGTCATATCGTCAGCCTTATTTGATCATTAATTTATTTGTTTATTTAATTATTTACTTACGTCGTTATATTATTGCGGGAAATGAGAATCTTTTTCTATCATTTTGCAAGCAAAGTTGGAGTTGGTGATGAAGAAAAATGTTTCACCCCGAGCCCATAGATATCACACATGCAATTTGCATAGACTGCTTCCCTATACTTTTGTGTTGTGTCTCATCTCAACTGCACCACATTTTTAAGATGTTGTCAAGTTGCTTGTTATTGCCATTGTAAGAAATTATGTTTTAAAGGTCCATTTTTAAAAACTGACAAGAAAATGAAGAGATGTGAAGGGAAAATCATAGGTAGCGGTCTCGGCTTCTATACAATCAACAACAGCTTTATATTGCATCCATTAAGCCATTAAGAAGGATCCATTTCAAACCAAACACACACACACACACACGCTAATGTGAGTGCAGTTCACATGGGGGCAGCAAGCAGGGGACATTCATTCTCCTCCCCACTTATTCTACTAACATGCAATCCTCCTCCTCTTTATCTGAGCATCTCTTCTTGCCTCCTTACTGACTCATTTTAAATGCTTAGTTTAAATGAATAAAATCAGACAATCATAGATGATTTCAAATGGTTTTAAAGACATTAGACAATAAGAAAATGTGTCCAAAGTTTACAAAAGAGTTCATTATGGATAGATAAAAAACACAATCTCCGAAACTCTGCAGAATATCTGATAAAAGCAACACATCATTTCTCTCTTTGCCAATAAAGTCACCTCTTTCTTAAATTACACACATCCTCAACACAATGTACAAAATTAAAGCATGTCAATTCGGTTTTGTCAGTGAAATTTGAATTGTCTTTAGAAGTGGCAGTAGAAACTTTTACATTGTTATATTTTGTTATAATTTCCACAAACAATGTAACCAGTGCAACTGTTTTCAACGTTGATAATAAGAAATGTAAATCAGCATATTAGAACGATTTCTGAGCATGTGACTATCACAGGAATAAATAATGTTTTAAAATATATTATATATTAAAATATAAAACCATTACTTTAAATTATAAAATATATTTAAAAAACAAATATTTCACAAGACTCATTAAAAAGGCATTAAAAAAAGCTTTTATTATGTTTTATGTTGTAGAATTCTGTTTGATAGACGTGACACATACAAAGTATTTTCTTAAACTATACAGTACATTCATATCTCACTATTTCTCAAATGTTCCTTGCATGTTCGGTGCAGGGTACATTAGTGAAATTAAAGCTGAAATTAACCATGGTAAATTGAACGAAAGTGTCAGTTGAGGTCAGGGGTAAAATTGGATTACACACTTGGGAATCAATCAAGCTTGAGATATGGTTTCATTTACAACTAAAAGCCAAATAAGCAGAAAGGACACACAAAGACCACATCATTTTGTTCTATACAACCACATTATTTCATCTAGAAACTCACCAAAGCCCTCTGACACTTTCAGTTGAACAGTTGGTGTTCAAGTTGTCAAATCTCAAACTATCATTTACTTCTTATTCATGTCTTCTAACATATCCTGCAACATTTATATACAGCATCTCTGGAACATTCAACACACATTTTCATTTACATTTATATTTGCATTTAGCAGACAATTGCATCCAAAGCAACTAGAGTGTCAAGTTTGAGTGTCAAGCTGTAATCTGGGTCACTTTAATTGAATAACACAGATTATCTCAGTGAAGCTACTATAGCCACGGTCACTCACTCTTTATCACTGTTGTCACCGAGAGAAGACATACGAAACATCGTCCTTCCACAGACTCTAAAAAGAAGAATCAGAGACATATTTAAGAAAAAAAAATAGCAGCAGGCACCTTCCCTGCCAAATCCTGAGCTGACCTCTAAGTGCCCTACTAACCCCCAGCTAGTGAATTTGGGATTAGCTGATGGAGAGAGGTAGTAGCGCCTCGTTTCATTTACTCACATGGACCGAGGGCTTCCTGAGTGGTCGGCTGGTGGATGGAGGCATGATCTGTTCTATAGGGAGGGGACCCAGATGAAAAATAACCCATTGTTCATAACATGGGACATCCAGGGTGTTCCCCTCCCTGCACTGCATAAGACGTTGCTAAGACCTCCAGTGCGTCCCTTTGTACAGGTCACCGCCGGTCTAGGAATAGGACAACCAGTGTGGGTGGGGCATAAGAGGAGGAGCTTCTGGTGTTTTCCCATTTCCCATATCCAAATACAACTTGCGGACCTGCATAACCAGCTCACAGGATGTGTTTGAGTTAAAGCAAGCTGTGGGGATCGGATCCTTCTGGGGATCTCCCAACTAAAAAAAGCTCTAGAAACAGTGAGGATGCATTAGAGAGAAAACACACACACATACGCACAGCACTACATTTAGCTGATAGTAATCATCATTCATAAATGATGAATGGTGGAAATTCATGCTTGTCCTGTGAGAGTCTGGACCTCACCCAACTCAAACTGTGCGTCTCTAAAAACAGCCCAACGAGGAGGACAGTTCTTACACACACAAACACACACGGCTCTTCCTACCCCATTAAAGGTTCTTCAAGCTGCTAATGTACCTTCTTTACATAACTTACTGAGACGCAAGACATTACCATGTTCTCTGTGCTCTGGCATTTAAAGAAACAATTAAAAAGTTAAATGTAGAACATGCAACAACAACAGGGTCTTCTGCACATTCGGCCTCCTGTTAGTTTGGCTTCCTGGCTGCTCTATTGGATGCAAAAATACATTTTAATGAGGAAATTTACTCTCACAAATCCACAAAGGATTTAGATGTCTCAAAGCTTGACAGTGTGGGAGAAGACAGACCTGTCTTTGGACAGCTATCACTCAAGAACAGCTGAATCAGTAACACTTTTCTATACAGTAAAATTTTGAATTGGCTAATAGTTAAATGCATTAGATAACACAAACTAATAAATGAAAAACATTTAATTGTGCAGAATTTAATAATTAATGTTTATTTTGCTATTGTTCATAATTGGTGATTTGGTGCTGAAAAAATATTGCTTCTTAATATTTTTGTGGAAACCTTAAAAGTTTTCTTTAGGATTCTTCGTTGTTAGTTTATGATACCTAGTGCATTAACTTATCTGAACTAACTGAACCTTATTGTACAGTGTATGAATAATGAATGAATTATCAGTGAGATGGATTGTCCATTTAAATACATAAATGTAAACAGCCCACTTCTTTTCTTCATGGAAAATAACTAATATGGATTCAAAAAACTAGACTACATTTAACGAGATCTAGTTATTGGAAAAAAATTGGTTAGCTTCTTTGAGCACATGTTGTGAAATTTACAATTGCCTGTGTAATTGTGTCACCCTTCATCTAGGCAAATCCAATTAAGAGCACTGGAAGCTTGAAAAGAGAGGAGCTGGAAAACAACCTGACATGGACTGACTGTGTGTGCGGAAAGAGAGAGAGTTTACAAGCTCTGTGCACAGATAAATGGCTTTGACTGAGATAAAAAAAAAAAATGCTGTTAATGGTTTTCTTAGCAAAATTAGGGAGAAGGCATAATGTTGCTGATAATCAAATAAAACCCGCTCAAAAGAAGTTCTGGGAATTCTGATATAATAAAGACAAAATCAAGTCCAGATTACATGCTGTATAAACGCTACTATGCAAAGCACAACATATATCCAACAGAAAAGAGAGTATACTGTAGATAAAAGTGGTGTCAATGCAATGAAGTCAACAAAACAAACCGCAAACACAACATACAGTAAAAGGGATTAACCCTTCAGGCAAATCCAGAAACACAAATAAAGTGAAAGGGTAATATGCAAATTTAGTTGGGGAAATAAAGGAAATGACTTTATTTTTTTAAGTTTAAACAAGTCTGAGCATCGGGTGGGATTCTGACGCTGTTTATTGGCTTTTTATGCTGTTCCTGCATCTTTATTTTGACAGTCAACCCAATTCATACCTCATATCAATTCAAAAGTCACATAGCATTGGAACGACATGAGGGTAAACAAAATCGAGAGTTTACTGACCGAGTGTCCATTAAAAAACGTGATGTGTATCATTTTAAGGAGTGGATCATTTTAATCTAAATTTCACTCTCAGCTGTGGCTCTTTGGATGGATGGTAGTTAATCTGCAGTCAGGCCTTTTAACATTAAATATGAAAGAATTGAGCACTTTGAGGATTACAAAGATGTGTATGTGCTATGTAGATAACAATACTGCAAAACGTACTCGGTTACTAACGTAACCTTGGTTCTCTCTAGAGAGGGAACGAGTACTGCGTAATATCTTACGCTATGGGGAAAACTCTTTTCCACAAGATATTGAAGCCAAAAATTATCCTTAATTTTTTATTAATGTAAAACGCTTTGCAGCAGCAAGCAGACATAGGCGAGACAGCTCGCGCGCCTATTGGCTGCCCTGCGGCAATAGCAGCAGCCTATCGAGAGAGGCTCTACGTGACGTCACGACGAATGGGGGCCTTTCGCGCCCATATCGTCACGTCCCGCCAGAAAGGGCGTGGTCTCGCCCTATATCTAGGCTCGATAGCTGCTCTTACGTTGGTTTTCATCGCCGAAGCGAACCAGAGCGTATTCCAAGCACGGCAAGATACGCAGTACTCGTTCCCTCTCTAGAGAGAACCGAGGTTACGTTAGTAACCGAGTACGTTCTCTTACGAGAGTATCTCTCGTACTGCGTAATATCTTACGCTATGGGGAACACAATGCAACACGCCGTGCTGGTAGGGATCCAACACCAAAGTCCCAGGGGCCGAAGCCCGGGGCGCATATAGTGCATAATCACCATAAACTCACAGAGAGTGAGGGAAGAGAGGCTAGAAGCATCATTCCCTGTAAATAGCATCCGAAGGAGCTAATCATGTGACAAATAGACCATACCGTCAGGGTGAACATTCAGCCTGAACTGGGTGGCCACAAGTGTGTCGACATTTTAATGAGCTGCTGTACCGGTCAGTGAGCAATACGCAGGTCAAACTCAGTATCTGAGCCGCACAGCGGGCAGATAGCACTGAATTTTATACCGCCAAAAGCTTAGCTTGCAAGGCGGGAACCTCCAGGTTATAGTATTTTATAAATGTAGACGGCGAGGCCCAGCCCGCGGCCATACAAATATCTTGCAGGGTAACCCCGCTAGACCATGCCCACGAGGAGGCCATGCCTCTTGTGGAGTGCGCTCTAACACCCAAAGGGCACTGTAGGCCCTTAGAAGTGTAAGCCAGCGCAATGGCACCGACTATCCATCTGGATAGGCTCTGTTTCGAAGCGGCAAGTCCCTTAGCACGGCCGCCAAACGAAACGAAAAGCTGCTCAGTCTGTCTGAAACCAGACGAGCGGGACACATAAGCCCTTAGTGCCCTGACAGGGCAAAGGAGACTCGCGTCCTTCTCCTCATTGAGAACCGGAAGGGCAGACAGGGAAATCACCTGGGCCCTGAACGGTGTGTTGAGGGATTTTGGCACGTAGCCGTGCTTCGGTTTGAGTATGACCTTTGAGTCATTAGGTCCAAACTCCATGCATGACGCGCTCACTGAGAGCGCTTGCAAGTCCCCTACGCGCTTCACTGAAGCGAGAGCCATAAGAAACGCTGTCTTGAAAGACAAGTGTTTCATGTCTGACGACTGGATTGGCTCGAATGGGGCACCTTTCATGGCCTCCAAGACCGTGGAAAGGTCCCATGTCGGGACTGAAGGGGGCCTGGGAGGGTTTAGCCTCCGAGCTCCTCTAAGGAAACGCACGACTAAGTCGTTCTTTCCTAGTGACTGGCCAGACACCGGTTTTACAAACGTTGCTATGGCCGCCACGTATACTTTGAGCGTGGAAGGGGTCCTGCCCTTATCCAGTAGCTCCTGAAGGAAGGAAAGCACTTCCGTAACCCCGCAGTCTACAGGTGAAAAGCTCTGCGCTTGACACCAAGCAGAGAACACAGACCACTTCGAGGTGTAGAGCCGTCTGGTAGACGGGGCTCTAGCCTGCGCGATCGTGTTTAACACTCCCTCTGGGAGGTCAGCGGGTACCCGTTGATGGCCCATGCGTGCAGGGACCACAAATCCGGGCGAGGATGCCAAATCGAGCCTCCCGCCTGAGAGAGGAGGTCTCTCCTCAACGGTAAAGGCCATGGGGCAGCGCTGGTCAGCTGCATCAGGACAGGGAACCACGACTGGTTTGTCCAGAGCGGAGCTATGAGTAGCACTGGCCATCCCTCCCTCCTGATTCGCTCCAACACCTGAGGCAGGAGTGAGACAGGGGGAAAAGCATATAGGGGGCGGCGGGGCCAAACATGGGCCAGCGCGTCCCGGCTTTTCGAGAAGAATCTCGGGCAGTGAGCGTTTTCTTGGGACGCGAACAGGTCCACCTGTGCTTTGCCAAACGTTTCCCACAGCAGCTGGATCGTCTGCGGGTGCAGAGACCATTCTCCTGCTGGGACGTTGTTTCTGGACAGCCTGTCTGGCCCCACATTTAGGTGACCAGGCACATGCGCCGCTCTCAGCGAGAGCAGGTTGTGCTGAGCCCAGACCAGGAGGCGTTCCGTCAGCCTGTAAAGGTTTCGGGACCTGACGCCGCCCTGGCGATTTATGTACGCCACCACTGACATGTTGTCCGACCGGACCAATACGTGGTGGCCTATTATCTGGGGACAGAAGCGCCTTAGCACTTTGTCGACTGCTATTAATTCCAAGCAGTTTATGTGAAGGAGCTTCTCCCGTACTGACCATAGGCCAGCTAGCGGTCTGCCCTCGAGCAGCGCTCCCCACCCCGAAGTGGAGGCGTCCGTAGACACCACCTTCACACTCGAGGGGATCCCCAGACTCACACCTGACTGATACCAGTCGGTTGCTTTCCATGGTTTCAGAGCCGAAATGCACTGAAGGTCGACCCTGAGGCGAAATAGACCTGCGGTCCACGCCCTGGGGGGAACTCGTGCTTTTAGCCATAGCTGCAGTGGGCGCATGCGGAGCAGGCCCAACTGGAGTACGGAGGCTGCTGAGGCCATGAGACCCAGCGTTTTCTGAAACCTTCTGAGCGGGACTATAGAGCCGTGGCGGAAGGATTTCGCGACGTGCTGAATATTCAATCCGCGCTCCGGTGACAGGCGTGCCGTCATGGATAGCGAGTCTAACACTGTTCCCAGAAAGGAAATTCTCCGACTGGGGAGCAGTGAGCTTTTCGCCCAATTGACTGTAAGGCCCAGCTCCTCGAGGTGCTCGAGTAATGCGGCCCTGTGTTCTAAGAGCTCCGTTCGTGAACGAGCTAGAATCAGCCAATCGTCCAAGTAGTTCAAAACTCGCATGCCCCGAAGTCTCAGGGGGGCGAGGGCCGCGTCCATGCACTTCGTGAACGTACGGGGTGCTAGGGACAGGCCGAACGGCAGGACTGTGTATTGATATGCCTGGCCCTCGAAGGCGAATCTCAAGAATCGCCTGTGATGGGACGCTATTTGTATTTGAAAATATGCGTCTTTCAGATCTATTGACATGAACCAGTCTCCTTGGCGCACTTGCGCGAGGATTTTCCTGGTCGTAAGCATTCTGAACTGGCGCTTCACGAGCGTTCTGTTCAGCAGCCTCAGATCTAGAATGGGTCTGAGCCCACCATCTTTTTTCGGTACCAGAAAATATCTGCTGTATAAGCCCCCTTCGCTCTGAGCCTGAGATAAAGGTTCTATAACCCCTTTCCTCAGCAGTTTTGCTATCTCGGCTCGAAGTAGATGAGATACTTCGCTTTTCACCGTAGTTTCGACGCGCGCCGTGTAACGGCGAGGGCGTCGAGCGAATTGTAGCGAATAGCCTCTCTTTATAGTGTTCAGCACCCACTCTGATACCCCGGGAAGCCTTGACCACGCATCCGCGCGAATAGCTAGGGGTAGAATGAAATCTGGGCTCTGGCCGCGGGGAAAGCGGCGGCACGAGAGTCCCTGTGTGCTGGGAACACAGCGCCGTGTTTACAGCGTTCGACGCGGGGGGCGCGCTGATCACAGCGGGCAGCCTGGCCGCACTCAGCTCCTCTAAGGCGGGTGGCGCCGAGAGAGCGAGCGGGGCGAATCCCGTGGGATTCGGCGTGTCTGTGAGGAAATGTGGGCGCGGGGCTGCGGGCACATTTGCTGCACTGAAAACACTGTCTTTTAGGGCCGACTGAATGTGTGTTGGTTTCGTTTTTACAGAAACCGGGGGACACGCAGCGTGTAGTGCAAGCGGGCATTGGGACATGGGCGCGTTCACTACATTGTTTGCACAATCGACCGGAGACAATTTTATTTGTGCGAGCCCTGCACCGTGGCGGGCTGTGTCTGGGTGTGGGAATGGGCACTGGGACGTGGGCATTCTTACAACACTCATAACACCATCGGCCGAGGCCGGAACACCAGAAAATACACCCTTTATTGGATTTATCTGGGTAGCCGTAAAAACAGCTTTTGTGTGCAGGCAAGCGGGCTGAGACACCGGCTGCTTCACTGCAAAATACACTGGGACAGTCACAACGCATGGAACTGAACGAGCGAGAAGTTTTGGTGGAAATCCGGCCGCAGCGGGATCTGAACACCGTCGTTTTCCTAGAGCGGCTAGGAAGACTTTGAGGCCTCGGGCTTGATCTCAATCCTCGGCCGGGGCCCGCGGTGAGGGGGGCGGCGTCCGGCGGAGCGAGACCGCGGTCTCTGATCCCGGGCCTGGCGGCGCTGTGAGGCGGCGGCGGCGGGCGGTGCAGGCTGGGGCTGAGAGCTGCGAGCAGGCGGCTTGGTGCGGCCTGTAGCGGAGCTTGAGCGCTTCGGCAGGAAGTGCATCATAGCCTGAGAAGTCTTCTGCACCTCAACAAACCTATCCGCGAAGTCCTTGACGGCAGTTCCGAAAAGGCCCTCCGGGGAAATGGGCGCGTCGAGGAACACAGAGCGCTCGGCTTCCGTCATCTCTGACAGCGTCAACCATAAGTGTCTCTCGGCGACGGCGAGAGAGGCCATATTCCGCCCCATGGCTTGTGCAGCGGCTTTAGAAGCGCGTAGAGCGAGGTCCGTAGCACTCCTCAGGTCCGCCACGCAGATAGCGCCGGGTCCCTCCTCGTCCAGCTTGAGGAGGTGGTCTGCCTGGTAGATCTGCAGAATAGACATCGTGTGCAGCGCTGAGACTGCTTGCCCGGGTGCGGTGTAAGCGCGTCCGTGCAGCGATGATGTCACTCGACAGGCTTTGGACGGGAGCGTCGTCTGAACATGCCGTCCAGCGGAGGGCGGGCAGAGATGTGACGCAACAGCCGTCTCCACCGGAGGAATGGCGAGGTATCCTCTATCTCCCGCACCGTCGACAGCGGAGAATGCCGCGGAGGTAGAGGTACGCATCCTGGCGGAAAAGGGGGCCTTCCACGACTTTGCAACCTCCTCGTGAAGTTCCGGGAGGAAGGGCGCGGGCCTAGACTTTGACGGAGCCTCGTCTTTCCCGAGAAAGCGTCCGTCCAATCTGTTGCGCGGCGGCAGCGTGGGTGCCTCCCAATCGAGGCCGATGCTTTCCACGGCCTTGGTGAGCAGACGCATCAGCTCAGCCTCAATGCCGGCTCTCTTCCCAGAGGGTTGGCGGGAAACGTTAGCGGAGGGGAGGTCCACGGAGCTCGCCCAATCCTCACTATCCGAAGCCAAGAGAGAACATGCCTCGGTGTTATCGTCCAACTCGATGGCGGATGCGGCGGCAGACGGCGGCCGCTGTCCGTCCGTGAGCGACTCGAGCGAAGCCGGCGAAGCTGGCGGGCGAACCGGCGAGTTTTGGCGGGCTGGAGATAGCTCGGGCGCGCGCTGGGCGCAGCGCTTCTTGCGGCGCGGCGTCACGGCAGGCTGGGATGCGGGCTCGGAGAACGAAGCTAGGCGAGTCCGCAGAGTCACCATAGGCAAACGTTCACAATGATGGCATCCGCCGTCAGCGAGCGCGATGGCCGCGTGATCTTCACCCAGGCAGGACACGCAGATGACATGGCGGTCCTCATCGCTGAGTGGGGCTCGGCAAGAACCACAGGAAGGCATCTTTAAAAAGACGCCGCTCTTTTAGAGGGGTGGGAAAAAAGGCAGACAATGCAATCACACACACTCTAAGCAGAGGAAAGGATATGTACGCCGGAAAGCGCAGCAGGTACGGCGGCTGAAGGCGGCGAGGCCAGCGACTCCAGGCTCGATGGCACGTCCCGCTGAAGGCTACAGGTCGACGGCGCGGCTTCTCACTCTGGATCCAGCGATGCGGGAGGCTTCGCTGAAGAGATGAAAATCAACGTAAGAGCAGCTATCGAGCCTAGATATAGGGCGAGACCACGCCCTCTCTGGCGGGACGTGACGATATGGGCGCGAAAGGCCCCCATTCGTCGTAACGTCACACAGAGCCTCTCACGATAGGCTGCTGCTATTGCCGCAGGGCAGCCAATAGGCGCGCGAGCTGTCTCGCCTATGTCTGCTTGCTGCTGCAAAGCGTTTTACATTAATAAAAAATTAAGGATAATTTTTGGCTTCAATATCTCGTGGAAAAGAGTTTTCCCCATAGCGTAAGATATTACGCAGTACGAGAGATACTCTCGTAAGAGAACATAATGCAACACTAACATCCTATTTACATTTTACTTAGTTACCGTTTTGGGAAATCCAAATCTAGCCCTTTTAATGAAGCTGTATATTACTGTACATTACCTTTATTACACAGGTAATAAATTAACAGGGCTGGGCTGTTTTATTGACTAGTTTCACAGTGCATAGCATGAGCTTTGGCTGTAAGACTATTGTATCTTGACATAAAACAGCATTGCTTTGTCAATAATTAAGCCTAAACTCATATATAACATACTGTAATATAGTATCGGAACATGGACACTGTCTAGATTTTATCTAATGTCCTCTGTCTCTTCTCTAGACCTCACTGGACAGCAGTATAATGGTGACAGCTCCCTGTGTAACACTATGTGTGGCAAAAGGTCATTATGCCAAAAGACAAACATGATGCTAGCCATATCAGGAGATACAAACACTAGACACTAAAAACAGCTCCACTGCAATAAGGCTAAGCAGAAACATATAGCAACAGATATAAATACTAGGACATCTGTAAAATTAAAATAATATGAAATATGAATGGATATGCAGGAAAATGTTACATCGCTATGGGCTCAATGTTGATGTTGTTGTTAAACTAAAACTAGTAAAAGTCATTTTTGGTAACAATTACTATAACTTAAAAATGTAAATGAAAACTGAAATTCTAAAATATTTTTTAGAATCAAACTCAAAATATTAATAAATACTAGTAGTAATACAGATGTAGCCAAAAGTTTTTGCATTGAAAAATTTTGTGTTTTGCAAAGTTCGCTGCTTTAGGATTTGTAATCATTTTTTCACGTTTCTGTGGTATACTGGAAAACAACGATAAGCATCCCATAAGTTTTTTCTTCATAACTGGATATCAGCTTCTGGCCCATATCCTGAAAAATGGTGATCCATTATTGCCTTATTAGTGCTTGGAGTTTATCACAAAGGCCGTGACTTAATTTGATTGCTCCTGTATGCCTTGATGCTGATCGATTGCTCCTGTCTGCCTTGCTGCTGATCGATTGTTCCCTTGCTGCTGGTTTGCGTCTGTAAGCTCCGTTTAGCTTTCTGTTTTGAATCTCTATTTACTATCATTCCTTTATGTTTATATTGCTAAATATAACTTACTCATCAACATATATTAGATATTAGGGATGCACCAAAATGAAAATTCTTGGCCGAAACCGAAAACCGAAAAAGAGGAAACCAAGGCCGAAAACCGAAACACCGAAAGAAATTATGCCAATTATTAGTACCATTGCATTTATGGCTATGACTGTTTACTAACTTTACTAAAATCAAGGCATTGCAATTCCATAAATTAATATTAAAGTTTCAAAGAATAATTCAATTACAAATTATTCAACTGTTTATTTAGCACATTGCAACAATGCACAGTATAAAATAAAATTCAAACTAAAATGTTTAACTTGACCCCACTCTGTACATTAAATAATAATGTGCAGGCCTACTGGCCTGCAGAAAGGTTTTAAAATGAAATGTTCTCTCATAAAAACAAAGTGCATTTAGGTCAAGTGCATTTTAAATTTTTCTCTGTATGACTACTACGATCCATTGTGCGGTTAGACTGAGCATACTGGTACACAATATTTTTACTAAGCCCATTTAAAATCGTATTTGATTGCAGCGCCGTAGCGCATTCGTGCAGCACTACCTCTCGCTCGTCCCTCTCTCGCGCGCGCGTGCTCTCTCTCCCTCATCATGGAACACCGCTGCACAAATCTGTCCAACACCGCGCTGACAATGTCGATGAACGCGCGCGTCGGAGGCGTTTTCCTTTTCTGTGCCGCTCATATTCAGCGTAGCGATCGGAATGTTTGGTTTTTTGGCATTACATGTTTTGCAAATCGCTGTCTGTGGCGAGTCTTTCTCAGATATACTGAAATGTGCAGACATGTTGCTTCAGACAAGCACGTGCAGGTCGCGGTTTCTGTTTACATCATCACAACATTTCGGCCGTATTGTTTCGGTGATAAAAGTATTTCGGCCGAAAACCGAAAATGCCCTTTTGGGCCATTTTCGGCCGAAAATTTTCGGTGGCCGAATATTCGGTGCATCCCTATTAGATATAGTCTAATATTGCCAATCACATTAATCTAACATAGCTAGCTTTTATCTAAATGTTATCGCTAGCACAACACGCTAGTAACTCGCTAGCCTGTTAACCTACCATCCGTACTTGCAGTCTTTTTTTTCTCTCCCGCTTTTAACGAGTCTATAAAACAACTGTGGTAAGTAGGATCAGTCAACAAACACGGTGAGTAATGTCTTCACCTGTTATTGTCACTTGCACTTCATGTCACATGTATAGCATAGCCTTCTCTATCAGCATTTTACATGGGATAAATGCAGGGAGATAGTCAGGCTGACGGAGAAGATTTCAGAACTAAAGACACGCATCCAAACTTTAATCGAGGATAGTAAGAATGCAAAGGGCTTTAGATACTGCTTTGGATGCGACTAGCTTAGTGAACTCTGTACATTGTTCGGTTTCCGGCAGTAGAGCAGCAGGCCAGGCCAACTGGGTGCAGCAGGCCAACTGGGTGACCGTGAGGTGAGACGTTGTAGTCGCGGGACAAAACACTGCATTACCATAAAATTACCATTTTAATGATGTGTACTGTAATGATTATTTTGTAATACTCTTGTACTTCTGTATTTTACTTGTTTTGTTTGTTTGTAGCGCTTTGGGTTTTAGAAAAGCACATTCTAAATAAAATGTATTATTATTATTATTATAACAAATAGATTCTCCCCACTCAGTGAAACACCCACTGAGAATCCTGTTGAAAGTGTCCTAGTTATTGGCGATTATATTACACGGAATGTGAAAATAGCCTGACATCAAAGCAAATTTAAAAGTGCTGGCTAATGCTAATCGTTAAATCTCTAAGATTATTATTCATGTCGGCACTAATGGTGTTCGACTTCGCCAGTTGGAGATCACTAAAATTAACGTTAAAGAGGTGTGTGAACTCGCAAGTACGATGCACTGTGCTCTCCTTGAAGTTTTAATAATCCATTAAATGGTTCTTTCAGGTGTTATATTCTTTGCAGCAATTTCCTTGCATGTGAGGCCATTTTTGATGCAAAGCGATGATGACTGTCTTTCTTTGTAGGTAACCATTGCTAACACAAGAACATAATGATTGGAAGCACTTCTTTCCTTTTATATCAATCAGAATGATAGAATTATTTATCTTGACTAATAATCACACGTATAGTCACACTTGACTAATATCGTTCACACTTTCCTAGCTTATGATATGATTAGTGAAATGATGTTAGCTGGTCATTTTGTGCCAGGGCCAAAACAATATATTTACAATGCATCATTTCTATGATAACTCTGCACAATCTAGAAGCAATGTGAATCAACAAAACCAGAACAACAACTGAAAAAGCAAATGTTGCGAAACACAAAATTTATGTCACTGACAATACCTTTTTACCACAGTAGTATGTACAGTATAATACTAAAATAACATTGGTGTCAGTCTGGTTCTAGATTTCCATATGTCCAGTTATAGTCTAATTTTCAATTCAAATGTATTAAGCAAACTTCCCTTCCACATATCAAATTTCAATACAAAAAAGTTGCATCTGTGTTGTATTCACTCACTTTCATGAACTTCACTAGGCAGTACAAAACATAATATCGAAACAAAATTAAGCGTTTGCCAAAACCATTATCTCACGATAAGAAAATTATCCCTGCAATGTGAGCACTGCTTCATGATAAAAGTGAATCCAGTCTTGTGTTCACTCTCTTCATCCAGCTGTCTGCCAAAGCAGGCCAATCCATGCAGATGGGAAATGCAATCTGTTTTAATGGTTCATTTCTAATCACCATATTAGAATAGTTTTAGCCAAGGCTTGGTTTACATATTGCCAACATTTGTCATGTTTTTCAAATGAGGTCTAGAACCTGAGGTTTAATTAGACAAGGTCGGTATCTGCCATTCATTATCCTAGACCATTAAATTGACAAAGTCATTATTTGTAAAGTTTTCTGGATCTAAGAATATATTCACACAAATACTAACACATCACTTCATGACTCTTTAAATCCATATTAATAGTGATTGATTAATTGAGTGATTGGTTATACTTTACAATAAGATTCAATTTGTTAACAATAATAAATGCATTGGGTATGATGATGATGAACTAACAATAAAAAATGAAGTAAAATGAATTAAACTCAAATGCCCTCAAACATTCACCCTCATCTTGTTCACCTCAAGGGAGGTGTGTTTGGCAGGTTTGGTTTGATTAAAACTATCTATGGTGCAATTGCTCTGTTAGTGCAGGTTATTTGAATAATTGTGAGCACTGCCATTCGATTCCTGGTGCGCAGAAAACAAGCGATGGTGCGGTTCGACTGAACTATGAACGCAACGGACCAAATACATCTAAACTAACCAAAAACAGGACATGAAAATCACAAGATGCGACCCTAAAAAGAACACCATGCTCAAGCATAACTCTTTTTTCTCGACATATTGGCAATGTTGCCCATTACAGTTCAGGGCAGGCGTCGGAACCACTGTCTTTTTTGCAGCAGATCTTAGTAAAGGAGGAATTCCAGGAGCTGTTTTGACACCTTTACATATTTTCACCCGGTACGCACATGCAACAAGAGCATTTAGCCCAGCGCACAAAATTGGTTTGGATGTTCAGGAAGTTCTGTCACAAAATATACATGTTTTTTGTTTTATTTCGTTTTGTATCTTTACAGTAGGTTCGGTGTTAGAAATGACAGTGTGTGAATTTTAAGTGAACCAAGATTAAATGTAGAATTTCCTTTAAGAACCTAGATAACCTAACTACAAGTGTAAACCCACCCTTAAACTAGTCAATAGCATGGTCACCTTGTGTAATTCTACAGCAAACAAGGAATCCACACAACTATTTGCGGATTATGTAACTAATGCAGATTCTATCATCCGTTGGATTTTCTAACCATCTTTATGCAACTCACTGATACCTCAGAATATAAAATTAGTGGGAATTGGTTTCTCTCTACTCTTCTAACTATATCCTGTCTCCCTGTAGATGCATCTGAAGGCGTCACTGATGGCTTTCAAGCCATTGCCGATTTGAGTGAGATAAAGGGTTTTTGATCTCTTCCATTTTCTTCTAACACTCAAGTGGGTTGTAGTCATCGTCTAAGTATTCCCAGAGTGACCACCTCAACACTTCATAGAGAATCAGGGCAGTGCTTCACAGCCATACAGTTTTTGACATTTAGAAAGCATGGGCAAAAAAAAGCTTGAATGAGAGTTTATAATTTACAAATCTTCGTTCCTTCATTAATTTGGTTTCTAGCTGCATTAATTATACATCCTGCCAGATCATCCATCTTAAAATATAAATTGTGTTGCTCTATAATCAGTTTAAAATGGAAATAATTAAATGAATTGCAAATCATTAGTGTTCAATTTTTAAAATGAATTCTACCGTGGCGTTCTAAAATGAGGCAAAGTCTTCAGGTTTTTAAATGTGTGTTATGTATTACACTTAGGCCACGTGTCCACCAAAGTTTTTTTAGCCAGCTGAAAATGCTAGGCGCTCTGCTGAAAACACTCAGCTGTGAGAGCGTATTGGCAGCGCAGTGTTTTTTTAGTTGAGATGCTTTGCTTGTTGTTATGATACAAAATATCTGCTGAAGTGTTACTGCGTTGTACTAGCAGAATGTGACAGTTGGTCAGTGTGGTATTTGTCCCGCCCCCCTCCACTGTGATTGGACGGCTGGGTAAAAAGTGATGGTGATGAGCGCAGCATTTTACCCATTTTTAACATTCTAAAATGCTGTAAAAACAGTACCAGTAAAAAATGCTGAGCGCTCAGTTTCAGCATGAAATAGCGCCTCGTTACGCTCCTGCCGTTTTAAAAACGAGGTGCTCCCATTGAAAACAATTGGAAAAATATGCTAAATTTATTGCTGCCGGGCTGCCGGGATGATTTGCAACTGTGTAAACCTCTTTGGGTGCAAATAGAGGCTGTTTGTTGTTCCCCAGTCACATTGACATCTTTGCTCTGTTCTTTTATCCCTCCTACTCATAGTATCTCGATTAAGAATCCAATTGTTAAACACTCTCTGAAGATTTTCCGCAGAGCTTAGAGCTTAAGGGTTTTTCTTCAGCTGCACCCATTGCCAGTAACGCTTCCATTCCACCTTCTCTTTTTGATGGGGATTTTAATATTTGGAAGTCACAGGGTCTAGTTACAATTGATCAGCTATTTATAGATAATAATTTTGCTTCATTTGACCAACTTAAAAACTTTGTCCAATTTACATTTATTCCGGTATTTTCAAGTTCGGAGCTTTGCCCGTAAACATTTTCTGGAGTTCCCCTCTGCCCCTCCTAGTGGTGTCTTGGAGTGTATTTTAGATCAACATAAATGTATAAGGGGTGCCATTTCAAAGATTTACAGTATAATAAGTGACAAACAAACCCCATCTAGCGGATCATTAAAATCTCTCTGGGAGCAGGACTTAAGTATTTTGTTAGAAGATGAAACCCGAGACACTATCTTAAAAAGGATACATTATTTTTCAGTTAGCTAGGCATAGGCTTATTCAATTTAAGGTAGTGCATCGTATTCATTGGTCTAGGGTGCAACTCGGCAAGATATTTCCTGATTTAGACCCCACCTGCCCACGCTGTGTTGTGGAGCCAGCCACTCTGTTTCATTCTTTTTGGTCCTGTCTTAAGTTAAGGTTTTGGGGAGGGAATTTTTAGTTGTCTCTCAGAAATTATTACCACAGTAATAGACTCCAACCCATTGACAGCTTTATTTGGGGTTCTTCCGGAAAATGGTAAACTTACATCTTTAGAGATGGATAATATTGCACTTTGCACACTGTAACAATCTGATGCTTGTACTGTGCTTGAGATGCTTTTCTTAATTTAAAAAAAAGAAAAGAAAAATATGCTATATAGCCACGGGGGAAATACGCTTTGGTGGACAAAAGGTTGTCATTTTTTCCTGGTTAAATAAACATTACAATAACATTTTATTTTTGTATTGTTGTAGAAATTTTAATAGTCATTTATTCCTAACAGAAATCAATGTGTAAAAATATATTGTGCGTGACGTTTCAGGAATATATGGGACAGGACCTCTTGACCTTAGGAATGGTCAGATTTGGCTGGTTTATTCCAGTACCAGTTTGTGTCTTAAGTAGAAACTGAACAGCAGTGGGGACCTTATCTGAGTGGGGGAAAAGTACAGCGAGTGAGAAGGAACCTTGAAAAGAGTATAAAAGCTGTCTCAGTCTTCCTGGTGCGCGCCACTCACTTCACAGAATGTAACGGCTGTGATGGCGACTGGGCCTTTTACAAGAATAAATATTTCTCTTTTTATTAATTTGACTCTGAGTGTCTCTTACGCAGTGATGATGTTTAACAGAAGTTTTGCCACAACGTATTTTTACATCAACATGTAATTAAGTTTCACTTTATTAAAACCAAATATAAATCTCATCCAGTTAGTGTTTAAGCATTTTTACATTTATTCCAAAACAATGTTCATTCAGACTAATTCACGAACGCGCACGAAAACAAGAGGAGGGAATTTATCACACAAACCAATCGTATCCAATCATAGCCAATCATAGTGCGATGGAGGCATTGCCTCCCCTACGTTGCTTTCCCCCATTCATTCTCAATTACCCCCCACTAAACCCAGTGCAAACTTTGGGGCGTCTGTAAAGGTCAATGGGCTCAGGGGAGGCAAGAGAGACACGGAGTCCCACTGTAACTTTACCTGCGGGTGTCCCTGTTGGACATTTTGTAATATTTGTGTTGCTTTATTTTTGCAATATGGATCATTTTCTCGTCCAGATTTTTGATGAGGCATCGGCTCCCTTGCCTCCTCTAAGGAAACGCTCCTGAATTAGGTCAAACTGTTTAAAATTTGCACAAATCACTTTTGAATTGACACACTGCTAACCCAAAGATTTACAGTCATACTTTTTTTGTTGCCAAAAATGCCTTCCCTTTCTAAATTATATTTTTCTATTGGTTAATGTGCCTTCTTAGCTAAGACTCCCTGCCGTCACATCTGTACATCTATGCTATCTTTGTCAAAGTTTAGCAGCTTTCTTCAATGCAAAGGTTTGCTCAAAGCTTGCCTCAAAATGTGTTTACGAGCTCCTGCCATCTGTTGAGGAAAGAATTAGTCTCCAGATTGAGGGCTTTGGGGGTTGTTTATTTCCAAACCATGTACTCTAGAGATGTGATTAATTGGTTGGTGAAAACATCTCCCTCTCCATAACTCCTGCGGTGAAGCCTGGCCTGTGTACACACGGTGAGACGACCAAGGCAATTTAAGTAGATTTAATCTGAAGTCTAATAGGAAAGCCACTGAACACTGACCGCTCTAATAGTTTTGAGTACAGAGCACTAAAGTAATAAAGTTTCGCCGTTTCATCTGGCCATCTCATTTAGCAGCGAGAAGCAGCTCCCACAGAGAGGCTTGAGTTTCCTCTCTTACCTGTGCTTTCTGACACAAAATACTCAAGAACCAGAGTGAAGCCTTTTAGATCATCAAATAGAAAAGCTCAAGCTAAATAAAAACTTCACGTGCAGCATGAAGGATAGAAAAAGATCTGCTGTTCAAATTCGTTTATATACAGTAGAGTTCAAAAGTCTTAGACCACAAAAAAATTTACATATTGTCACTGTGACTAGAGACTCTTATTTTGTGAAAATACTTTTATTGTGACACTGTACTGAGAACACACTATGTATACATTTTTCATACTAACATAACACATTATTTGTTTTGCGCAAATTTTAACACCAGTTAACACAGAAGTGTGTCAATGATTGTGTATTGTTTAAGTGTTGTTCCTGTCCTCACCATGTCCTTTTTCTTTAGTTAACATGTATTTATTCATTAATTTCACTATATTGATTTATGTCTTGTATTAAGAACACAAACAATACCGGGTACCATGTTAAATGTTTTTTAAATTATTGTTTTCAATTGACCATGAAGAAAATAAATTGTCATACTTGCGTACCGGAACATTTTACAATACCAAACAGACGAAACCCTGTCACAGTAACTGCCACCATTTTTAAATATCTATTTCCCGCCAAAAGAACGCAGAGTTAATAGTTCTCATGTCTGAGGGGGAGATTGGTCTTGTGTTTGATTCGTCGTTAAACATTAATAATGAATTGAGTTTGTTTTGTTTCCAATGTTTATATATTTTTTTTATTATTCTAACAGTTTGTCTATGCGTTACTGTTAAATATATTTATTTTTTGTCTTTCTTAAATTTCTTTATTTCCTTTGACTGAAAGGTTAAGTCCAAGTGGGAGGGGCTAATCATTTTTTAAGAGGGCCTCTCAGTGTCTTAAGAGAGCTCGTAGAGTGAGTTGGTAGGTATTTGTTGCTCTATTTTGGGTCAATTTATTTACATAGCCGAAAGTTTGTTAACAAATAACTTTGAACAGTTTATTTTATTTTTTGTTTTTGGGGATTTCCACTGAACTTTTCAACATCTTCACGTTAATTCATTTTTAAGCCTTTTTACTGCTTGAACATCTTTGGAGCCTCTTGATGACAGTTGACACACCCCTGTCTCTGTTACACATATATTATCAGCACAACAATTAGAGTGAATGTTGAATTGATTTTTTTTAGTACATTAATTAAATGTCTAATTTCTTAAATTATTATTTTACATATTTCCATTTTATAATGTGTTCTCAAATTTTGAGATTTTGAATACAAGACTTTCAATGTGGTCGTATGACAACACGACTAAAAAGAAATAAGATTCAGGGCTTTATGGACCGGAGATGATCTAATGACAGATTTTCACGCTGAGCAATAAGAATGGGACATGGGCATGAGCCATCTGCTCCTTCCGTTGCTTCACCTGTCACTGATCATAACAACAACAAAACTCCCATAATCTGTACATCACTGTCTCAATCAGCAAATCAATCGTGTCTGTGCAGAGAAACCTGAAACCTATGATTCAATCAGTGTACAGGAGGCTCCTACTGTTAAAAGTAGCCTACACCTGCAAATGTGTGTATGACTAAATATAAATATATTTCAAAAACAAAGAATGAGGATTATGTAAAGATGTCTTTTAGAATTATGCATTAAACACTATCGCTCAAAAGTCTTGTATAGGTAAAACAATTTATTTTTTAAAGAAGTCCCATGCTCACCAAGGCTGCCTTTATTTGACCAACATGTATAATATTGTGAAATATTATCACAATTTAAATTAAATGTATTTTATAATACTATATTTTAAAAATAATAATAATAATAATAATAAATATATGTATATATATATATATATATATATATATATATATATATATATATATATATATATATATATATATATATATATATATATTAGGGGTGTAACGGTTCACAAAATTCACGGTTCGGTTCGAAACGATACACTTGTGTCCCGGTTCGTTTTTTTAAATAATATTTTTTTATTAAAACTAACATCATAAAGTATGATTTTTTTTTTACTTTGAGCAATGGAGGAGCTATACTTGGCTTTTCTTAGGAGCATATAAAACAAAACAGCTCATTGGACAAAATGAAATGTTATATTGTAGTAGTTATAAATAAAGGTATTTTAGTTCAGATTAACATTTGAGGGCAGCAATTGTATTCATAATGTCAAAATAAAACCGACATAATGTTACTTGAAAGCATTATAGCCTACTATTCCTGCCAAACTTCCATCAGTGAGTATTACTACAGTAAATCCATGGTGAATGTTGCTGATCTGTGGACACTGAATAGTTCATTCATGGCACAATGTTTCTTCCTGGTTTCACATCAGCGCTGTTTAATCCGTTAATAACGGAGAAATGTGAATGTTTGTCACTAGATCTCGCAGCGATGTTATTACTTCAATAGCGAATTCAAATAACAGTGCTGCTTAATCAAGATCGGCTCGTGCTGCATTGGTCCAAACTGATAAACAGTCCGTCAACCACATAATAACGAGTAGCTCAGTTTCGTTCCGCTTACATTACATTTGCCATTTGATGTTGGGCAATGTTGTGGTCGTGCATCTCGAGTGCGCTTGCCACGCGCAACGCGCCTACATTTGAAATAACAAAATTTTGGTTGGCAGGAAAAATGGTCCAACGAACCGTTCGGTTTGAAAATGCGTACCGAAAACCGAACCGAAAGCCTCGTACCGAACGGTTCAATACGAATACGTGTATCGCTACACCCCTATATATTCAATTCAATTTATTGATGGATAGTCCCTTGAGATGCAACATCTCATTTTCAAGAGGGTCCAATACATAAAACATAAAACAACACCAACACCAACACCAAAAAAAAAAAAAATTAATTGAACTGCATCTCACACCATTACCATAAACCTAAGACACACCTTAGCTCTAACATAACTGTCACAAAAAGCACACCACATTTACTCATTATACAATTGGAATCATAATACAAGAAATTCAGTAGATAAATAGGTGTCACAAAAGAAGGACCGAAGTTGAATCAACAGGAGATAAATCAGTTAGACAAATCCATTAAACAATAGACAGTAGCAAGCAATACAACTCAGACCAACATCAGTAGCATACACATACAGTGTTTAGATATTGGAATAGAGTTAACTTAAATCTACGAAAAGATAAGATGGACCTCAAGAAAAGAGGAAGATTGTTCCAATCATGAGTAGCTTTATAGTGAAAAGATTTTCTACCAGTGGCTGAAAAGATTCCTGGTACAGTAAAGACAAGAGATTGCATATCACGAACAGGATACAAAGAACTGCGTGGAACCAAGAATTCACTCAAATAAGGAGGGCATTCGATATAGGCGTAATATATATATATTATTCCTGTGACGACAAAGCTGAATAATTACTCCAGTCTTCAGTGTCACAAGATCATTCATAAATCATTCTAATGCAAAACACATGTATTATCAATGTTGAATGCAGTTGTGCTGCTAAATTTTGTGGAAACTGAGATAAAAAAAAAATGTCATGATTCTTTGATAAATGGAAAGTAAATAAAAAAACAGTATTTATTAGAATTGTTAAATCTTTTTTACGTATTAACTCCAAACTTTTGAATGGTACTGTGAATATTCTGAATTTCATATGTTACTTCCAGTACTTGAATTTGATTGGCTGAGTGCTGATATATAGCCCAACAGCACTGGGAGTTCTGTAATACTCATCATGGTTTACAGGTTCCAGACAGAATGTCTAGTTGTAACGAGTATGTTCTGTTTTAGTTTTGTTTTCACTGTGTTCTGTTCCTGTTTTGCCTGCCTTAAGGCCTGTTCACACCGGGACGAATTTCGCGCGCGTTATTCGCCGACGTTTAACGCCTCGTGACTAAACAAAGGGCGCCAATGTGAGTGTTCACACCGACGCGTAAAGCCTGTTTTATGCTTCTGCGTCGAATCGACGGCGTACCCCCGCAGAGCCCTCTGCGTCACCGCGAACCTCTCTCCGACCCCTACGCCGTAGCTCGACGTGCACCTCCAAAAAATTGTAACTACACGTCGAGGCGACGCAGACCGCAAGGGCTGTGATTGGTCAGATGCACCGCGATGCAACGCAACCTGACGCAGAACCATAAAACGGCAACGACGCCGTAGGAGTGACGACGTAGTTACGCCGTGGAGTTGACGCAGAAGTATAATGAGGCCTTAAAACGCCACGCGTAAAAGCGTCATTTTTAAAAAAACGCCTCGGGTTCGTTTTTTTTGTTTGACGCGCCGCGTCAAAAACTATCCGACCAATGAGATTGGCGCTTTTGCTCACGTGTCTGGAGCTTCTGAAGTTACAGTAAAACACAACTTGGGGGCGCTCAAACACAAAACGGTCATGGCGAGCACACATACGTAATGGCGAAGAAGAAGAGCGTCCGTCTACTACACTCTGGCCGTTTCTCAATATGCGTTCTTGTCTGTACTTGTGTTCTTGTGGACTTGTGAAACGTCATCAGTCGCTGCCCAAGTACTGTTCCAATTCAAAGTTCACATCTAGCCAAGAACAGTTCAAATCCCCGTATGTGTTCTTGATCCGCCCCGTTTACCGAGGATGCATCGAGAGGTGACTTGTGCGGACTCGAGACAGACAGGTATCCCAGATAGGGTGGCCATACGTCCGGATTTTGGCCGGACAGTCCGGATTTTAAGCCCCCTGTACGGCGTCCGGCGCAGCCTCAAGCCGGACACTTATTTGTCCTCCTTTTTGGAGTTGCGCTGAATTGTTGAAAAAAAATTAACCTATAAAAAGCCTGCATAATGATAGCGGCTCTCTGATTCCCGTAAATTAGTTCAAAGTTCAAATCTCTTGGAATCTAGAGCCGCGCATGCGAGACAGAACACTGTATGTGCTCCAAACCGTGCAGCGCGCGGCAGAGAGCTACGGACCTTGCGTGCCCTCAGCGCGACCAACCCCCCAAACCCAAATCCCCCCCCCCCCCCCCCTCCGGTGTGCGACCCCCTTAAGTCATAATTTTATGGCTATTTAAATTTAACTTTCTATAAGTTAAGTAACTAGCACTATTAGAGAGCTGACTTATGTTTGACTGAATCGTTTGCTTTATTTCTCGTTATATCGCTTCTTATACCTTTTAGGCTACTTTTATACTGGATTGATCATTAAAACTGACATTTAACAAAAAGAAACAGGGTTGTGTAATTTTATTTAATATATTTTAAAATAATTCGAATATTTGTAATATTTATTTTACATTGTCTTCACTGTATGAACATGTATAATAAAATAAAATGAAACAACCCTGTCTGTTTTTTAAATGTCCGTTTTAATGTTTCATTTTTTTTTAAATAAAAAACAAAAAAGGGTTGCGATTTATATTTCGTGTTATAAATGCAGTGAAGATAATCAATGTATGTGTAGCCTGAACCAGATTTGTGTGGCCATTAATATGTTTAATATTTTTGAGTGGTGTTTTATAACATTTCGTTTTATGGTTGCCTAAAATATACATAGAGAGATAACCGGAGTAGCCAGAGCGATCTGAGTGACGCGAGCAAGAACGCACTGTTCCATTTGCAGAATAACCGGACTCGCGTCCTCCCGTCCTCGGGAGTTCGTTCTCCCGAGTCGAACTTGCAAGTCCGAACTACCAAGGACGCAAGTCCGAAGTTTGCGTACTTGGTATTGAGAAACGGCCTCTGCCGGGAAGAAATAAGACGAGGAAGATGCAAGGCCAGATGAATGTAGAGCTGCCGGTCTTGTTGTTGTCAATATAAAGAGACACAAATGAGAATAAAGAACTGTATGACAAACGCGACAAACTTGCTCTCTTCTTCTGAGTGACAAGCGAGTGTCAGAAGCACTTTGTGGACCTGGACCGGGGTATTTCTGTACATTAGGCGCCATCTAATGTCAGGGAATTAATTTGCATGTTCACTCAGCTCATCGTCAGCGAAAAACGCTTGGGTGTGAACACAAAAAACGCGGTGAAAAACGCTGACGAATAACGCGAGCCGATATTCGTCCCGGTGTGTACGAGCCTTTAGGCTGCGTTTGGCATTAACATGTGACGTGTATCCGGATGTTGTCCACATACACATTGAAAAGACAAGTGTAAACGCACAACTGATCGGAATGTTATCCGATCGGCTTGTCCAGGTTCGGAGGTAGTCGAGAGCGCATTGTGATCGGATCTCAGTGTAATGTAAACGCAATCCAGCCATCGTGTCTGCATTGACAGGTGGACGTCACACAAAACCCCGCCCAGTGATTATTCCCCCTCCTCTCTCCAGGAATTGCTGCACGTAGCTGTGTGGTTTTGCGATACAGTCGAGTGCAAAGTACATCGCAAATATACTGAAATGTTTGCTTTCGCACCCTAAAGTTGCAGAACCATTCATTTTTTGTAAAGAACGCACATTTTTCCCACCACAGCTGGCAACGTTCTCGGATGTTTCTCTGTATTGTTTCCATTACTGCATCTATCCACATTATTAGTACTTGCAGCCTCTTCATCCTCATTTTGTGAGATTTGTAAAATGTACCCAGACTGAAAACTGTTTCTAAAAGAAAACCCACCACTTTGCACCAGAATGCGGGAATGCGAGATCCGATCTGTTATCCAGATACAGAAGCCGCTTGATGTGGACAGGTGTAAACGCACCGTGTCCTGATTGGCTTATGATCCGATCTGCTTGATCGGATCATGGTGATCACATGTTAATGCCAAGTGTAAACACAGCCATAGTTTCCCTGGCTGTTAATTAGTTTCCACCACACACACCTGTTTCTGTTCACCTTGAATACCTTCACCATGTTTCTCAGAGTATCATTCTGTTCCTTTGTCCGGTATCGCCTGTGTTTAATGTGGTTGTGTTCACATTTATCTCCAGAGTATTCTTTGTGGATTTATTAAAGACTGTTATAGTTCCCTATTGCTTTCGTCATGCGCTTCATTCCAGCCACCGATCGTGACACCAGTCTGTGGTGGAGAATTTGTGACTCTTACAACAGGTTACATTATGGTGACAAGTGACTCCCTGCATCTGAATATGAAACAGCAAAAAATAGTACAGTATGTGAGCGGAGTAGTATGTCCGAATTCATAGTACATAAAACAGTTCGCAAAAAGTACTACTTCCGGTGAGATTGTTTTAAAGGGGTGGTTGATTTTTAATTTTAAATAGTGTGTAATGTTGCTGTTGGTGCATGAACAGTATCTGCAAAGTCGCTGCGCTGAAAGTTCGACGTAAGCAGAGATATCGTCTTTTAAAAATCAGGAAGTTTAATGCCTACAAAAACGACTCGAATGGGACTACAACGAGATACTTCCCGGGTTTTTTACGTAACTAACCCATAAATTTACAGTAGTAACGCAATATTTAGAAAATGTACTCTTGATACTCAAGTACTTTTAAAAAACAAGTACAGTACTTCAGTACTTTTTCTTAAGTATGCATCTGACTGTAGTACTTTTACTTGTACTTGAGTAAAATTTAGCAAGGGGTATCTGTACTTTTACTCAAGTAATGAAGCTGTGTACTCTGTCCGCCTCTGAATTTGTAATTATGTACTAATTTTGTAAATGTATTTTTCATCTATACTTTGAGGTCATTTTTCGATTTGATCAAGAACGTAAACCAATGCCAACGCTGTTTGTTTATAGTAGCCAGTTAGTTCGATGCTATTTTGTGTGTATAAGACAAACGTGTATAAAGTTCAAAAATGACATGTAATCGCAACAGCAAACTTCAGCTGAATAGATAAACGGTTGTTCATTATATTGATAAAACAAGAGAAAACCGTATCTCAAAAGCTTACAAGCAGCATTTTCAAGTAACAGCATCTCGAAATTCTTAGAATAGAATAGAATAGAATAGAATAGAATAGAATAGAATAATAAATAAATGTACCATTCAGAATGTTTTGTAAAAGCCCTGTTTGGGGAGGTTCTGCTTGACTCTCTTCATTGCCGCTTTCTGGGTCTGATTCTGGCTCAAACTGATACACCATTATTTACATGGAGCACATGCAACTTTCGCCCGTAAAGGTAATGGGCGTGAAGTTTCCGGACAACGTGCGCAACACAGTTTAGCCAATTACAACACACGGCCAGACTAACCAATCTGAGCCCATTGCCTGTTTCTGAAGCAGTGGTTTCATAGAATCAGGAAGTCAACTGGTCAACTGGAGAAAGAGGCTTACAATAAAGGTGAAATTTATAAAAAATAAGGCTTTTAAAAAAAACATCACACGAAGACATGTTATATTGCTCCCCATAAACACAATCATGCAAAGAAACAGGTTAATATGTGAAATATAAAAACATTAATTTGAAAAACTAATTTGCTTCATTGACATTCCCTGAAAGCTTTAAATACTATTTATTTGAATTTTTAACATTGCTTTTACATATTAAAACTGATCTGGCTTATTACTGACTATTACTGCAACTGAATGGCCTAAACCTCATTAGCATACTGAATGCCTCACTCACCATATCCTATCCTTCCTCCCTCCCTCTTCCTTTCCCTCTCCCGCATGAATAATGGGGATAAATATTTGGGGGAATCCTCAGGCTGAGGGATTAGTATTAGCAATCTGTTATATTCGGAGTGTTTTCTCTTCTCTCTCTCTCTCTCTCTCTCTCTCTCTCTCTCTCTCTCTCTCTCTCTCTCTCTCTCTCTCTTCTCTCTCTCTCTCTCTCTCTCTCTCTCTCTCTCTCTCTCTCTCTCTCTCTCTCTCTCTCTCTCTCTCTCTCTCTCTCTCTCTCTCTCTCTCTCTCTCTCTCTCTCTTCTCTCTCTCTGACAGTGGCTAGTGGGGCGCATGGCTGATAGCAGGGTTCTTAACTCCACACACAGACAAAAAATACACTGCCACTGAGCTCACATGAAACAGTCTTCTAGCTTGCATCACAGAGATTGTTACACTCAGTAGTACGTTTTATAGTTTTTATAGTTTGTTCCGAAACAGTGACTTATTTTATTACAACGTGGCATTTTTCTTCTTGGTTCGGTTGCACAAGGCAACATGTGTTCACGAAAGTCACATGCAAGTAACTGTCCTCTTATTGGTCAGTGTTTCCTCAGCGTCATCCTTCAAGATTGACAGATTCGCTCCATGAGCTTATTGCGGCTTTATTTGTAACTGTCGAGACACACGCAAACACTATACGAATTCCCACTGTTAAATTATATTCTACATTCGTATTACTGCAGCAAATTCAAATGCGCTCTCTCTTTTTGTATCTGCCAGCGCTGTCTAGAAGATTACTGTGTCAAGACCATGGTCAAAACACACGCAAACACTACACACACCAGGAAATCACTTGCTTTGGTCCAGACCAAATACAATGTTTTCGTTTGGTGTGGTTCGCTTTCACACTGCCCTTTTTGAAAGTGAACCAAAATTTGTAAACAAAACCACACGTGTGCCAAGGTCATCCATTCATTGGACAGAAATTCGAACCATACCAGATTTCGAGAACACCTCTTCAGCTGGGTCTTCGTACGGTTGTTTGGCCCGCACCTGAGTACAATTGCTGTATTCACACCTGCCCAAAAGATCCACACCAAGGGGGTAATGGTAAATGGTAAATGGACTGCATTTAGCGCTTTCAACAGACCCATGGCCACCAAAGCACTTTACATATTGCCTCGCATTCACCCATTCATTCACTCATTCATACACTGACGGCGGTGTCAGCCATGCAAGGCGCCATCCAGCTAGTCGGGAGCAGCTGGGGTTAGGTGTCTTGCTCATGGACACCTCGACACTTGGTCAGGTGGAACCGGGGATTGAACCACCAACCTTTCAAACTACATGAACTACTGAGCCACTGCCGCCCCACAAATGAACCAAACAAGATAGGTGTGAATACACCCAGATGAAGAAGGTCCTCTTTTCATAAGTTTTTCATAAGGGGTGTCCATGGTTAACCGATTAACCGTTAAAAATTGCGTAACCGAGTGAAACATTTTGCTCGGTTAAGTGGTTGGATTTAGTTGTAATACATTTTTTTTGTAATTTGTAATGTCCACAAGAAGTTCACTTTTCATAATTTTAATGCCGTAAATAGGCTTTCATTAGCCTGGTAATACCAGACTCTGCTACTTCACTTTGCTTCGTAGACAGAGTCTGGCATAGCATAATAGAGAAGTGTTTTCTCTCTCGCTAGGGGGCGATTTCTGAAGTTTAAAATCATTGGTTAACCGTAAGCCAATCAGATAAGTTTATTTATGACGCATGTTATGCGCCGACACAGCCGCATCGAACCACAGACATCATGCATCGAACTCAAATCTATGATCGAACTTCCACTGTAAACCTGCTGTAAACACTTGATGATGCGAGCGAAATACCGGAGTGAACACGGCTGTAAACGACTTTTTTGATCGGTGAGTGATGTAATAGAATGACTGCTGCGCTTGACAGGGCGCAAACTAGCAGAGAGAGAGAGAGAGCCGCGCGCGCGCGCACTCTCAGGTCTTCAAACAACATGAGCGCTATCTTGCTCTCTCTCCCTCGCAAATATTAATCAAAATAAATCGACAAGATAGTAAAAGATCGGAAGACCGCAGTTTCACGTGGAGCATTTTGAGATTTTTAGAGATTAGAGACTCTAGGAACAACATCTTAATGAACAACATCACAATGAACAACAACACTATAAAGGCCTGTCTCATATAGACGCCTGTCTCAAATACAAGCCGATGCAGTTAGACGATTTGGGCAAATAAAAGCTGGGCTATTATTTGAAGTTTTACGGTATTTAAGACCTGGAAAAGAAAGGAGACACTGACCTGTCAAAAGGCTCCCCAGTTTCTCGCTGACGATCGGCAATAGTTGATAAATTAAACTTTTCCCAAAGGGAGTAGGGCCACAACATCACCTCCATTCAAAATGTTTAATACACACTCTTCTTCTTCGGGCTTCAGTTTGCTAATGCCGGGAATATTCTCCACAACAGAGCAAATTGCATCCGCGTCTCCATATCCGCGGTCGTTTTCGATTTCTCTGACCTAATCTTAAACTCAGCGCTTAGCGACTACTTCACGGCTTTCAGCCAGCCTTCTGTTCAGTGATTGGCCCGGCTGTTTTCAGGCCGGTGGAAAACAGAAAGATAGGCTGCTATCTCAGACTGACTACAGGAGCGAAATGAAATTAGCGGAAGTAGAAAAAGTCTGACGTAGTCAGGCTAGGCTTTCATTTCTCAAATAGTGTAATGTCTTAATTTTAGTTTGAATAGGTCTTAAATTAAGGAAAGACGAGGTGTATCACCTTGCTGAGGGGGATGTGATAAAGCCTGGAGTGGAGCGAAAGCATGTTCCTCTCTCCACTAAGCATTCTGTAATTACTTCGCTGATAGTCCACTCCTGGTTTTCAATTCCCACTCACGGAAAAACTAACATGTAAAAAGACTGCTTTATACAAGTAAACATTTTTTAATAGTTGGTTGGGATGAGTAGCCTAACTAAGTAGCCTATTTAATTGGAATATCAAATAGGTTGTGCGATTATTCAAAAAAATCTCCATCTCCATGTTTTCGCTGCTGACGCGTTCATGTAATGTAGCCTGGGTTGCACTGCCAATAACCTAAAAGCTGTCAAAAAGAACAGGCAAAGGTAATGATTATGAATATGTCAAATATAGCAAGGAGAAATTTTAATTGTTTATTAATAAACAAGTGTAGGGCCGGGACTTTAACGCGTTAATTAAGATTAATTAATTACAGACTTTAACGCGTTAATTAAGATTAATTAATTACAGACTTTAGACTTTGCACCGCGGAACGTTTCTCACTGGATGAGTTTCGGCGGACCGATTATACTGGAGCACCAACTAGCGTCAGAAGAGCTGACGGGATCGCGCTTCATAGATCGCCTCAGTCGGACTAAATTAAGTTATTTTGTAATTAGTCCTACAAATGTGACTCACACCTTCACTCTCAAAGAGGTTATTTTTTATTATGAAAATCCAAAGTTGCTTTCCCTTGAGTATGTTGTTAACTTCTTTATCTTGTATGCAAAATTCTTCATCCACAAGCAAAAATGGCTTAAATCTTCTTTGAGCTTTCCTCTTTTTCTGGCTGATTTTGACTCTTTTATTTCGTCCCTTAGACTTATAAATAAATAACAAGAAAAGTGAAAATGTTTTGATGCATTATGATGATTTATTCAAAGACATGACTTGACATTATTATGCTTTTCTTTCTTTTGTATGTATTACATAATTTGATGTATGCAAACCCAGGATATTTATTTTCTGTTAGTTACCTTTGTTTGTTTGTTTGTACACCTTGCTTAACTTCCCTGAGTTGGTAGTTATGTATTAATGTATAAGTTCTGCAATAAGAAAAATAGATCGCCTCGATCGCTTTGGTTGGCCCCGTGGATGGGAAATTTTGTTATAAAAAATGAACGGATGGAAGCGTCGATAAGAGCATGGTTGTTGTGTGCAAGCTGCAACAAGGAATTCGCTATTGCTATTAGTGTAGTGTTGCAATATGCTATTGCTACACTTAATGGCAAAAATTGCACTGGTCTGTTGGACTTGTTGAACAAAAATAAACAATATGTTGTTGCTTAAGCTTATGTAGGCCTATTCAGTCATTATTCAATGGTATACTAAAAATCCATGTGAAAAAAATGACTTCTCACTGTTCTCAGGTCAAATATTTATGCGATTAAAATGCGATTAATTTCGATTAATTAATTACAAAGCCTCTAATTAATTAGATTAATTTTTTTAATCGAGTCCCGGCCCTAGTTTTTTTCAGTCAGTGGCTGGAAAGATGAAGTTGACAGTAGGGCTGGTCCGAATACCATTTTTTGAGCTTCGAAGCTTCGGTAGGAATGAACATCGAATATTCGAAGCTTCGGAATCTCTATACGTCTCAGACATCCCAAGTCTCCCGCATATTGATAGCGGCTCCCTGATGCCCGCAAATTTGTTAAAATCTCCCGGAATCTAGCTGCTCGCGAGCTCCAAACCGTGTAGCGCATGCACGACAGAGAGAGGGAGAGACCTTGCGTGTGTCGTGTGTGCAAATGTGCATGTGTGTGCAAGTGAGCGTGTGTGCCTCTTGAAGCACATGTAAAATGCGCATGATCATCATCAGCGCATGATTATTATTTCGAGGGAAATGCAGTGTATTTGATGCAATATAGATAGACAGGTGACACGCGACACGTTCAGAATTAATAAACTTTTAATAAACTACAGAACAGCGCGAGCGGGAAGCGGCGCGCCTCACGCGAGCAGAGCTTATAAGCTCCGAGAACGGACACTGCTCCGCACTACTAGTGATATAAAACACACACAGGTCTGTAACTTAAGCAATATTTCTAATAAGGTAGACTAGTCTAATAGTCTCACTAACAAATTACTGACAAAGTAGGGTAGATGTAAATAAAGAAACGGCGCGCCTCACGCGAGCAGAGAATGGACTCCGATATGCTATCTTATGCAGCTTAACCCAAAATACAAGCTCAGGCATTCACGTCTGTCCATACAAACTCCGCTGTTCTGCGCTCTAGCCAGAGAATACTCCCGTTGCAGGAACACTTTTAGTAGTCCAAGAAGCAGCAAATATCTATTTATTAAGCAGCTATAATGAGTTTATATGTATTGTATTTCACCAGATTTTATAGTGTAAAACATATACAAGCACGAATGAGAACCGTTTCGAGGGGGGTGCCAGGTTTGCAAAAAAAAACAACAAAAAAACGAATATTCGAATGTCACATTTTCAAATCGAATACCAACCCACCGAACGAATATTCGAATATTCTGGTCCAGCCCTAGTTGACAGAGAGAAATGCACTTTTCATACGGATTACATAAGCAGAGAGCAGTCTGTTTTCTTTTATTTTGAATTGTTCTATTTAAAAGTAGACATTTCAATATAGATATATTTCTCAGGTCTGTAAGTAGGCTACCTTATAGCCTACACTGAGTTTCGGTTCGTTTATGAGACGAGCTCCAGTTCACGCGCCTGCGGCTCCGTATTATCTAATATCTGCTATATTTAGGCCTACTTCTTATTTATTAAATCCAGGTAATTGGTTGATGAAACATTGATTAAAATTAAGATATAATTAATACAAAACGAAATTCACTTTAAAGAAAGGCTTTGTGCATTCTGTTTGAGGTTTCTGTGAAAGTTTTAGTGCCGCTTCCAGAACTGTCACGTCCCATTGTTTGTTCCATATAAATGCGAACACGAAAAATAAAATAAAATGAATATTTTATGTTCTGGGGAGAACTGACCCTTCTTCATTCGGCATTATTACTTTTGATTTGTGCAGTGTAATTCACAGAATTAAGTAGCCTAAAACAATATTTTGCCACCTAAAAGTTAAAAAATGTTTTGTGCAGTTATTAAAGGTGTTAAAAATGAACTACCCCTTTCTCGTGTGTCTGTATCTCGGGGTTGCGGCACACACACTATGGTTAACCGAGTATTAACCGCCAAGGGCCTCGGTTAACGGTTAATGAAAAACTTGAAAACGTGCAGCCCTAGTTTTCATAACGAATGTTCTCACTCACAGTATCAGACACTACTATATAGAACATTTGCCATTATGAATTGGTTCGTTGGTCCGTTGGGTCGAATTGCTTTCACACCTCAAGCGAAGCGTTCCAAGTTTGTTTGGAATCGGCCTGAGACCACCTGATTGTTTTGGTGCGGTGGATTCTGACATTTGACAAAGGTGTAAATATTAATGTGTAGTGCTAGGGATGCATGATATATCTGTACTATTTACTTTATCAATATTGGTTGTACATACACACACATATATACACTACCGGTCAAAAGTTTTAGATCGGTAAGATTTTTTATGTTTTTAAAAGAAGTCTCTTCTGCTCACCAAGGCTGCAATTATTTGATAAAAAATACAAAAAAAACAGTAATATTGTGAAATATTATTACAATTTAAAACAGCGGTTTTCTATGTGAATATATAGTGAAGTGTAATTTATTCCTGTGATCAAAGCTGAATTTACTGAATTTATCATTACTCCAGTTTTCAGTGTCACATGATCCTACAGAAATTATTATAATATGATGCTCAAGAAACATTTATGATTGTTATCCATGTTGAAAACAGTTTTTTACATTTTTATTTCAGGATTCTTTGATGAATAGAAAGTTCAAAAGAACAGCAGTGTTTCCCCCAATGTTGCCAGGGTGGCGGTTTTCCCGCACAATTGGGCTATTTTGAAAAAAGAGTCGCGGGAAAAATTATGGAGTTGCGGGTTGCGTTTTTTTGGGCTATATTTATTATGCACTGCGGCCACAAAAAAATATATTAATCAAATTGTAGACAAAGAAAAAATTAAAAGGGAACCGTTTATTAGTGGGTGTTGTTGATCCCCGGGATTGAATATTTGGCAACAACTGCTGCGGCGGGCGAGTGGACGCGTAACATCACAAATCTAGCATCTAGCATCATCACATCAGATTCAAAGTGTTCCAAATGATGATAGCAATTATTGCAAATGTGAAATCAGAGTTCACCACAGTGATCTAGTAGGCTAGCTTATGCTGCGACTGAATAACATAAAAAAAAAAATTATTTGACACAGGCAAAGTTCCTTTCTAAGAACTAATGTTGCTGTGAAAGAGGCAGAGTTGAAGCTGGCTGCTCACGTTGCCTGTCACTCAAGCACTTCAACTGTTGATCATTTAGGAATGACTAGGGCCAGAAAATATCAGAGAGGACAAGTTCTTGTTTGACCTTTATTGTATGAGATTGTGTAAAAAAAAAAACAGTGTGTGATAATAAGATTTTGGGTAATACAAAAGGCCAAAACTTTAAACTTAACACACACATATTTTTTTTGTTATTTTTATTTATTATTATTATTAATTATTTAAAAAATAACCAGGTTAACTTTTATTTAACCAGGTTAATCGGTTGAGAACAACTCATTTGCAACCGTATATACAGGTGAAACTCGAAAAATTTGAATATCGTGCAAAAGTTAATGTATTTCAGTAATTCAAATTAAAAGGTGGAACTAATTTATTTTGTAATTATATCTATCTTTCTATATGCCTATATAACTATATACACATTACACATGCATGATTATATATACTTTTCAGAGGGCCGACATTTCTGTATTTAAAATCCTTTTTTCATATATTTATTTCATGTAATATTCATATTTTCTAAGATTTTGGATTTGGGGTTTTCATAAGCTGTAAACCATAATCATCAAAATTATAACTTGTTCATGATATTCTAATTTTTCGAGTTTCACCTCTATATACAGCCGTTGTCGGAAAATTGGGCTAGTTTTCATTCCATTTGGGCGGGTTTTGAGTTGTCATTGGGCTAGAAATATTTCTGGGACCTGGCAACCCTGGTTTCCCCTACCATTGTTTTGGGGGGGCGGCCCGCCCCCTCAAAACTGCCCCCCGCCCCCCCCTGAATGAAAAATTCCCCGAGAAAAAAAAATGGACGCAAGAGCTCCATGTAGTAACTTTAGCGGCTATGCTTTTCGCGATAGAGCAGTTTAGTACACTTGAAATCAAATCACGACAGACTAGTGTGTGAATATTAAACGGCTAAAATAGCTACTATTTAAATATGAATCACTGTGTGAATGAATGAACTGCAGAAGACGCGCAGTTTCATTTCACACACACACACACACACACACACGCTCGAGCTGGTGCACATACACACACGCACGCGTGACGATCGACCTGTTGTTTTCATTGACAGTAAAAGGTTGTTTTTGCCTATATGAGGACACAAATGCATAAACTTCCTCTCCAGACTCTAGATCCGCTCTTAAAGTAACTCCGTGAGCATTTAACCGCTTCATTTGAGAAATCTATCGTCATGTCATAAACAGAAACTCAAAGGTCTTCACGGCAACCCGTCAAAATAAAAGTTCGGTTTAACTTGACAGAAATATATTACTGTTGTACAGTAGAATTTAGATGCATCTCAATGTAATAATAATACTAACACTAATACAAATAAATTATGAATCCAACTTTATTTTTTAAGGAATAATACATTTTTCTTCCATGTTTTAATTTTAACAGTAAAGCTCATTGTGCAGCACGTTGTTTGACAAAAAAGTTTGTTCAATTTCATATGATTAAAAGAAATGTAATTAATGTTTTGTCTTAATTTGGTTACCAGAAAAAAACAACAGAATTTGTGTGGGAAAAAAAAACATTTAATAGATTTAAAAAAAAAAGATTGTATAAGTTTAATAATTGTTTATAATAAAAGTTTTATGATTTCAATTAATTAGACATGATTTTTGATTACTAAAAAATGTACACCAAGTATCCGTAACACGCCCGCTCCGCGACACTAGTTTCGGGGGATTGACCCCCCCCCCCCCCCCCCCCCTGGAAAAAATCCTAGGGGAAACACTGATATAATATAATATAATATTGAATATAAGAATATAAGAATATAAGCTGATTTAACTACATTTACTGTAAATTACCAAAAGTTAATCTTTAAAAAGAATAATGATTTTACAACATTGTTACAAGTAATCTTTATCAAATACCAATTAGCATCCATTTTCTTACTGTAAATTATAATGATTTATACTACGAGGTTGTTGAATGCTTGAATCTGATTCATTGGTTGACGAATGTTCTAAGGTGTGCGATCGTTTTCAGGAAAACGCACGGCTAAAGTAGTTCCAGGCAGGTCTTGACCGTATTACAGTTCCATATCACTTCGCCAAATGATTTCAGTTATTTCAAAAGGTCCTTACAGCCTAGAACAGCAAAAGACCCAAAACCCACAACGACACTGACCAAGCAAATAAATATAGTAAACAAGAGGTTGAGGATAAAAATGACCAATTATTCCATGTTTTTGCCACAAAATTTCATACGGACAGCACATACTTTCTTTCTCCCGTTCTCTCTCTCACTCACACACACCCGCACAGAAACGTGTGGTCAGCTGACACTATCATCAGTAAAAGTTTAACAACTTAAAAGCAACAGTACATGACATTTCTCACTAGTGAGGTAATAACAGCGCTGTTCTTAAAGCAGATAAACTAGTTTAGCTATTAGTAGAGATGCTGCTGTGGAACACTGTTGAGAGATGCACAGATTAAGATCATTCAAACATGCTTAATCTCTCTCCCTCTAATAACTGCATTAATAACTGCTATCAATGGCTCAAGCCTAAAATGAGCTCTAAAATGATGTGGAATTTACACAAGCACGCAGGACTACTTTCTTATGCATCTTATCCCACCCACCTTGGGTGTGCATTATTTTCTAAAAATCCAACAGACCATCATCAATTATTTTTTACATGATGCACAAATACAGCATTTAAAGAGATTTGTTTTAGTCTTTAATATTTTCTCTTTTCTTCACATCTAATCCCTAAAGGCATCCTATAAGCAGCGGTCACACCAGTGAGCACGCAACATTTCTTTGGACAATACAATGGTCATATTATATATTACATATTACACATATTATATGACATTTTTTAAAGACATAAATTCAACATAACAAATAGAATAAATCAACTTAAGTTCACTTTCTTGTAATGCAGCAAAGTTTGTGTTCTTTTAATTCAGCTGTTACATCATCATGATGTATAGTTCTGTTGGTCACATGTCTTCATGTGATATGAAATTGCAGATCACTCGCAACTTTGGATCACAGCTAAATTCGCTTGAGCTTGTGTTTGGTCAATTTTGCGCAGGTGGAGATAAATACAATCCAGCTAAAGAACATTCAGATGTTATCCGGACATGGAATGCATGTTAATGCCAGGTGTAAAGTGGCCATAGACCGACAATGTGATTGTGCCCTTTGACACACCCAGCAGGGAGCATGAACACAAACTGTATATTTGTGGCTTTTTCAAGGGCATGAGATACAATCTCACTGCTAACTGATAAGCACCAGGTTGAAAAAGCTCTGGCTCTGCCATGCAGGTACAATTACAGACAGACTGATTTTACATGAATGCTGGGGAGGTTTACATATCCTTGTAGCTTTGCATTGCACAATCAAGATAGAAACATAACTTGGAATAGGTGGGAAAAAAACAAATTTAAGAAAGCAGAAAAAATAGTTAGCTTATCTTTCAATCTTTCCAAAGAATATACAAACAAGCCTTATATGAAAGCAAAATACAGGAAAGTCATGGACAATTAGACACAGGCCTGCACATACATACTTCAGACCTGTCCTAGATGACTGCTTTATTTTCTCATGTGTATACTGGGGAAACACTCAAGCATTAAACCAAATACAGTGGAAGACGACGTGTCAACAAACCTCTGGGTTTCTGGAATCTCTTATTGCACAGAAGGCCCTGTTCACACTGTTCTGACAGTATAATGACTGACTAAAAACAGGACATTGTCTCAACTGTTTTATAATTATATATATATATATATATATATATATATATATATATATATATATATATATATATATATATATATATATATATATATATATATATATTAATTACCGTTGCTGCAGCATCATTTTGATTATTCCATGCAAATAATGATTGTCATGTTATGGCTAAAAAATCTAAAAATCTACACTACTTTCTAAAAACAAAACAAAAAATACAGTTATAATTTAAATGAGTCATCACCACATGACAATGTAAAGTTCTAAAGAAGGATAAATATTTATTTTGACATTTGAAAAAAAAAAAGTATACTAACTGCATAAGAACAAAAACAAGTCCTCAGTAATAGCAGACACCCCTGGGTTGCAGGTTAGATCCCTTAAAGAGATAGAGAATCAACCTCAGAGTCTAATAACAAATAGATCTGAATGATTAACTAGCTATTATACAAGAGAGCTCTGAAACGGTTTACTGCACACATTTCATTGTGACATTAATCAACAGTAACAGCAATTTAATTTTACAGCGCTCTTAAAGGAATAGTGCTCATCTTAATGGGTCAAATATTTGCAATAATATATTTTGTTATTGCTTTAAAATAGTGCTAGATGATGGTAAAAGTTATCTAAATCTTAAAATGGGTCAAAACATTTAAATATCAAATACCAGGCAAAAGAAGAGATATAGAACCTGACATAACAGGATGGATAACAAAAATAATGGTTAATTCATTAAATAAAGCTGTTTTGCACTGCATTGTATTGTATTTTGCACCACTAGAAACGACCAATCAAAAGTCAGAATTGAAATTACGCATTTTATAATCCTAAAAAGGTGTTCCATTATGCAAGTTCTACATTGTCAGGACATTTAGTTGTACAAAAGGAAATTAGTACATTTTTTAAATACAATGTCAGACACCCACGCATAAATCCTGGTCTTACTGAACACTCATAGTGCAATTACTGGGATAAGAGGGACGTGTATGACATAGGTTGCATCATTGGAGTTCTGATGCAGATATGACAAAGACCCCTGTCTTTATCTCAATACACAGAGATCACAAATCCTGAGCAATAGAATTAAGTCAAGGATTACAAAGGATGCATGATGTGGAGTCTGTAAGCAGACTAATTTACATCACAAATGCACAGTAATCACGGCTTTCATCAAAAAAGATGACAACGGCAGGAATAAAAGACTTATGCTTCAGTACATGCGCAATCACACAATTCTTGTTTATACAAAATACAAGGGTGGTGATTGCAAGCTTTGTTCTAGTTCACTGCTGATTAGAATAAAATCTTGCTAGAAATAATGTGCAGAGCTGGAATCTAAACAGCAAAATCTAGCAAAACAAATGGCTATCACAAGCATGCTGAACATTAAAATTTGATCAAGTCAAACAGGCGTCCTGTTGCATTATGCAGGATTTGAATTAATTTCATGTGGGTCTATCGTAATAGGATAATGGTAACACTTTACAATAAAGTTCAGTTTGTTAACATTAGTTAATTCATTAGGTATCATATACAATGAGCAGAAATTGTTTACAGAAACTATTACTCCAGGTTATCGTTAATTCAGAAATGTTTGTTAATTCATGTTAATTCTCTCCCACCCTCCGAAATATGTGACAGGAAAACAACAGGTGCTCATCAACTGTCTTTTTGTGCCCCCGCCCCACCCTCTCTCACGTCTCTCTGATTGTCTCTCAGGTCTCTGACAGTAGTAAACACTATGGCTTTGCTTACTCACGCTCCAGAAGCAGAGAAGAGGAACTAGAGGTGAGATGTGTGCGTGTGTTTTTGTATGCACAGAGGAGGAGGAGTGCTACGCTACAGCACAGTATTCTCCAGTGTCTTTTATTGCTGAATCAGTGTTAACCCAAAGCAGAGGTGACATTGAGCCGGAACCAATAAGGTTCATTCTCATGTGTTACGCAGAACGTTTGAGCTTCCGTAAGAACCAATGAAGTTTATTCTCATGTCTTATGCAGCATGTTTGAGCATCTGCAAGAAACAAAGTTTATTCTCGTGTGTTACGCAGAACGTTTGAGCTTTAGCAAGAACCATTGAGGTTCATTCTCGTGTGTTACAGCATTTGAGATTCAGCAAGAACCACTGAGGTTCCTTCTGGTTCATTCTGTTTCATTCTGGCACGTTTGAGCATCTGCAAGAACCCATGATGTTCATAGTGAACTATCCCTTTAAGAACAGGCTGAGGTTTAAGTGGACTAAATAATTGGAGAAGACTAAATGATATGACACACTTCACCTGAAAATCAAGTTCTGACATTGATTAAAAAAAAACAATTAAACATGCATAGATACACAATAAGATCAATAACATTTAATAAACAACCATTTATTAATCATTTTATGCTGACTTTAAAGACTACAAAGTAAATTTTTATCAAAATCATATCACTTCTTTTAAAATTGACATCATTGAGGTGGGCTTTTGGATGTTAATCAATAAGGCATTGTTTTCAGACACATGTTCAGGTCTGGCTACTGTACATTCAAGTAACGCCCACTTTCTTCAATCCACTGCATTCCAGATAAAATCAAGTCCCTCCCTACATTTTTTTTCTCATTGAACATACTGCTTCACACAGAAATACTTTGTAATGCAAGATTCATTCCCCTCACAAAATCCTAGAATATTGCATTACAGTCGTTTAAAAAAAAAATACATTTCACATAATATAACTGAAGTTAAAATGGTCAAATTAAAGCTTTCCTTTTCTTTGTGTTTTCAGTCGTCCTTTACTTAGCAATTTAACAGCTTACTACCTTAGCATTGAGCTAACTGGAAAAGCACTTTTAATCAGAACAATAAAGTTAAAATTACTGAAATAAAAAAGGGTCGCAAACACATTTTTAACGTCGACAGACCAGTCTGATTCTTGCTTGCATTTTAATAACAGGCTGATTATGCGTTATCAGTTTAACAAACTCACAGAGACACAGGAAGCTCACCGCATCTTCTCTCACACTCACCAGGAGCGACTGAGCACTGCTGAAGTATCGCCGATGTATAACCTCTGAATTATTCTCTCACATCCAGCTCTCAGCGGCCCCTGCGACTGGCTGGCTATGGTGCACTAAAAATGATAAATACTGGATATATTAGCTTACGTTTGGAGAACAGCCACCTAATTGGCAATTAAAGCAGATAAGAAATGTCTGTTGTACTCTACGCTCAGTATAAAGATAGAGCTATTCAGTAAGACCAGTAAAGCAGCTGTATTTAACCACATTGTTCTATTCCCCAGCATGTTTCATAGCATTCCTGGTTGACGAAACTGAGAAATCCTTCAAGCACAGTAGAATCAATACAGTCAATGAGGATTAGATTTACAGAGGCAGAAGGGACAGCAATCTGGTGTGTGTTACAGAACCAATCCAACAGGTCAATGGCATGTAATGTATCCTAGTATTGTTTTATAGCCCCAAATAATTCAGACCAAACCCTATATTATTGTACTGAAATTAGTATTATTTCATATACCCTTCAAGTGACATAAATCAGGGAGTGCAAAAGCAACCTAAAACATTGGTTTGCACACACAAAAACGTGATGGGGGTTTTCTTTTCACAGTATAATTATACTAAATTATTAAAATATGTATACACTTTACATCCATGCTGGCTAGAAGAAAAAAAATAAGCTAGAAACAGCATAAGCTGGTTGGCTGGCCTTAGGTGGTTCAAGCCTGTTTAGCAGGCTTATTTTGTCCACTTGCATAGCTGGTCAGTCTGGGAAAAAACAACAACTTGACAAACTTAAACCAAACAGAATTAAACCAGAATAGGACAGGGATGTAACGGGTATTAAAAGAAAAAGGCTCCCTGTTAGAGTAGACTGCCCCATCATAATATTATAATTATTAATACATTTTATTTACTAAGCAATTAATAAATAAAAATATGGTCAACTATTTCAGAGCATATGAGTAACAGCTACCAAGTTCCAAAACACAGCTACCAGTTTAAACTTTGAGTGAGACAGTCTGAATTTACCTGTAATAAAATCAGCAATGTAAATACTATGCAAAAGGGCATCCCTTGATATCTTTTTTCTGAAATGCTTGCATTGATTGCAGTCTTGTTTTATGGTGGCTGGAGATTTTTCTTTTTACTAAAAAAAATTCTTCATCCTCCCCCCTAGAAATCAATGTCGCCCCTACCCTAAATTACACACCTCTAGAATGCGGTGTTGCCATGCTGCGTGTGTATCATCACTTTAGCAACTCGTTATCGTAGCCTACTTTTTAATTAAGAGGTAGCCTAATATTTGCCTTTTTTTAAATAAGCTACTTTTTCTTTAAAACTTTAATTATATTCAAATAATACATGGTTTTACCTCACAGCTAAATAGTACCAACCGCGATTTGTTTATTGCTATCATTAAAAGCAACAGTATAAAAATAAATTACAGGGCTATAAAGAAACAACTGTAATGGTTCGTGTCAGTTTATTGGGCTTCCGTTCTTGCACACCCTGTGTCCCATGGCAAAACACAAAGCTTTGTTTCTGGCTGCACTACTGCTCTATACAATGAATATAGTGCAATAGGGTGACAGAAGGGGGCTCTAGGAGAAAGAACCCTCCCCTTCGGCTCAGTCTCCACACACTAAAGTAACCAGCTGCATTGTTAAAAACAGAGCAGCATTGCAACAGCTTCTCCGCTGTCTTCCTGCCAAGTGGCTCGCTCGACCACTACCGTTGTAGATGACCGAAACAAAACACTGCCACTATCTCCATGCTGATATGATAACTGCACTCACCTATCAACTTGGTCGCGTGTCTTTTGTTCAACAATCTCCCGATCGCAGCTCTTGCATTTTGAAGTTGCTTTCGATTTGGCTTCGCAGAAGACACTCGAAAGAATCTGTTTTGATGATTTAAAAAAAGTTTCAGTTCCGAAATCGAGCTTTCAAAGACCCTCGGCGTGTGTCGAGGCTTCGAAAGCGTATAGTGAGTGACAGCTGGCTTCATCAATGTCACTGACTGCTGTCTGTCGTTCACGGGTCCATATGGTTCTGCCTCTTATTTTGTTGAATTGTGTTCGGGCTTTATGGCGCGACGGAATCTCCGCATCATTTCAGTCTCTTGTGAGTCAGTTTGATGGCATATATCTGCCCCATCCCTCTTTCTCCCTCTCTTCCGCACTGCTGACAGCTCCCCGACCGAGCGAGTGAGCGAGTGAGCCAGAGCAGCTTCAAACACATGCCCAGGTCACATGCTCACGGTCATCAGCTCCCGTTTACGAGCAGCGCTACAGATCAGTATGTGAATTACGCGGAATTAATTTGCGTATCTTATCTTTTGTAACATTACCACGCTGACTGAAAGCTTGAATGAACTTCACGATCCATCAAACATTTCCCTTTCTTTTACTATTGGCGGGTCCTAAAGCCCGCCGGGTTCATGGCACTACAGTCTCAGCTTCAGTTCAGACAACACGCCCACAGTCTGCTCAATGTCTTATTCATACTGCACACAAAACTGAAAAAGACTTTTTGATCAAATCTAATTGGTGAGCGTTACACAAAGTCCAGGACATACAGGTGGGTTTTTTTTATATCAGCATGGAAACTGGGTTGGGTGGTTGGTAGCCTACTGGGTTAGTACACTTTTGACGTTGTGAAGGAAAAAATGCCTGGTTACTTTTTAACCCAAATGCTGGTTCAGTCTGCAGGTCATTTTGTTGGGTTATGTTTTTACCCAGTCTTTTACGTTTACCCATTGGGTCAATGTAACCCATGTTGGGTAGTCTGTGCCAAACCCGTTAAAACTGGATACACTTGTCAACGGTCATTTTGTTTTCTGTTCTGAGAGAAAAAATCCTGATGGGAAACTTCCAGAATGAAATTACATTGTATTCCTCTCAAATTATTACTGTACAAAAAGGAAAATGTTTGTAGTCTTACATTTGATCATTTATGTTTACATGTACGTCGCAGGTAATGTCTGCTTGGAACGCTAGCTGAAAGACACGTCGGCGCCACCATGAAAGTTTCACCTCCAAACAAATGCGATATGTGAACTAATATATATATATACATATATATATATATATACAACACACACACACACACACACACACACACAAAAGTTTTAGATCTGTAAGATTTTTTATGTTTTTAAAAGAAGTTTCTTCTGCTCACCAAGGCCGCATTTATTTAATAAAAATAAAAAAACTGTAATATTGTGAAATATAATGACAATTTAAAATGACTGTTTTCTATTTTAATATATTTTAAAATGTATTTAATTCATCTGATGAAAGCTGAATTTTCAGCATCATTGCTCCAGTCTTCAGTGTCACATGATCTTTTAGAAATCATTCCATTATGCTGATTTTATGCTCAAAAAACATTAATTATTAATTTCAATGTTGTAAACAGTTCTGTACATTTTTATTTTCAAAATTCTTTGATGAATAGAAAGTTCAAAAGAACAGCATTTATTTAGAATATAATTTTTTTTCTAACATTATAAATGTCTTTACTTGAACTTTTGATCAATTTAACTGCTTGATGAATAAAAGTATTGTTCTCTTACGAGAGGTTCTCTCGTATTGCGTAAGCTAGCTTACGCTACGGAAAGATTTAATCTTTCTGAGAAATTGAAGCCAAAAAATTATCCTATAATTTTGTATCCATTGTCAACGCAGTTCAGCTGCAGCAGACCATGAGAGGGCTAGCTAGCCGCTCATTGGTTCGCTCACGGAGAACTGCTTAAGCCTATGAGGGAGCGCGAGTGAACCCGCGACCAATGAGAGCCTGACTCGCTCTCATTACGTCACCGCCCGCCGAAACGTGCATCTGCTGATCCTGAGAGAAAAGCCGCCGTCGTCGAGAAGGCATCTCTAGCGAGCGTCTGGGAAACTGAGGAAGCCGGCCGTCTTCGCCACCTTCAGCCGTCCTGCGAGCTAGCGCCATCCGACGGAGTGTATCCTTTACTCAGAAATTCTCAGTTTTGTATCTAAAAGAGCGAGCGTATTTTTAAAGATGTCTCGGAATTCCTGCGGCTCCTGCCGCGCTCCCCTCGAGGCTGGAGACCGCCATGTCATCTGCGCCCTCTGCCTCGGACCGGAGCACGCCGAAGTCGCCCTCGCCGATGGCGGCTGCGACTTCTGCGAATCAATGCCTATGTTGACCCTGCGGGCTCGACTGCTGGCCGCTAAAAATGCTCCCCAGCCGCCTCTGACTTCGCCGCGGAAGAAAAAACGCCGCTCTCAGAGGGCGCCGAAGCCCCATCAAGAAGCGTTCATTCCGCCGGAGCCTGTAGCCTCCCGCTCTCCTTCGCCGCAGCTTCCGGACGAACAGTTGCCGCCGAGTGGCCGCTCTGTTGCCTCCGATGACGCCGCGGACATCAAGGACACATGCTCGCTTCTCGCTTCCGACAGTGAGAAATGGTCCGGTTCTCAGGCCTCCTCGAACCGTGAATCTTCCAGGACTCGCGCTGGTATTGAGGAAGAACTAATGCGCCTCCTCACACGGGCTGTCGAGCGCCTCGGCCTCGATTGGTCTCCTCCCCCCGAGCAGACTATCAACCGCATGGACGGCAGCTACTTCCGCCAGCGCTCGACTCTCGCTGCCAAACGGGCTGCGCCCTTCCTGCCCGAGCTGCACGCTGAGCTCTCAAAGTCCTGGAATGCCCCGCTCTCTGCCAGATCTAGCTCTGACTCTTCCACCCCGCTCCGCGTTGTGGACGGAGCCGCAGAGAAGGGCTATCTCTCCATTCCACCTGTTGAACACTTGGTCGCCGCACACTTATGCCCGCCCTCTGCTAGATGGCGCTCATCACCTGTGCTTCCCTCTAAAGCCTGCAGAGCGACTTCAAGTTTTCACGGCCGCGCATATTCAGCCGCCGGCCAGGCAGCGTCCGCACTTTACTCTATGTCTGTGCTGCAAATTCTACAAGGTGACTTGCTGCGTGAGTGGGATGAGAGCGGAAAGAATCCCCCTTCCGTTGCGGATTTGAGGAGCGCCACGGACCTTGCCCTTCGCGCCACAAAGTCTGCTGCTCTAGCCCTGGGGAAATGCATGGCCGCCATCTGTGTGTCTGAGAGACACCTATGGCTCACTCTCGCCGACATGGGAGATTCTGAGCGCGCCGCTTTTCTCAACGCCCCGCTCTCTCCAGCCGGCCTCTTCGGTTCTGCCATCACGGGTATCGTCGACCGCTTCTCCGAAGTGCAGAAAGCTTCTCAGGCCATGAATCTCTTTCTGCCTCGTCGCGCTAGCTCCTCTGCAGGCCGCCCACGTGATCAGCCTCCTGCACGAGCCCCACCCCAGCGCACAGCTCAGCACAACCAGACTGCTCAACGACGCCAGGGCGGCCGCCCGCGTTCCCGTTCTGACAGCCATCACAGACCGCCGCCTCCTGGGGGGCCTCGGCCTAGAATCGCGCTGAAACCCGAGCAACCAAAGTCTGCCTAGCACAGCTGAGAAGAAAAAGACGGCGCTCTCCCGCTGCGGCCGGACCGCCATCAAAGTTTCGCCCTCTGTTAGTCCCCGCCCAGGCGGCTACTACAGCAGTGTTTTCTGCCATAAACAAGCCGGTCTCCCTTCCCGCTTGCATGAGCACAAACGCCGTTTTCACGGCGACCCAGAGAAATCTCAAAAAGAGCATAAAAGCCTCTTGTGTACGAGATGTGCCCGCAACACTGTGTTCACTCATACACAAAAGCACCTCAGTTCCCGTGTCTCACACAGAGTCCACTCTCATAAACCGGGCCAAGCCCGCTCGAGTCTCAGAGTGCATAAGCGCGCCCACAAGCCCGTGTGCGCGTCTCTCCTCTGTCCACTCTGTTACAGGGCCCATAAACTCCTCTCCGAGTGTAAGTCCCGCTGTTGTAAACACTATCAGCGCGCTCATGCAGCCCGCGAAGTGCAGCGACGGGGACCATGTAGCCATTCACCCCCTAGCGTCACGCTTCAAAGCGTGGGAAGCTATTCCGGGAATCTCCCAGTGGGTGTTAAACACAATAAAGCTAGGCTATCGTTTACAGTTTCGCCGCCGCCCTCCTCGCTTCCGAGCGCGGCTAGAGACTACTGTGAACCCAGAAGCAGTGACGCTGCTCCGTTCAGAGATAGCAATTCTGTTGTGCAAAAAGGCTATAGAGAGGGTGCCTCTGGCTATGAGAGTGTCGGGGTTTTACGGCCGTTATTTTCTTGTCCCCAAGAAAGACGGCGGTCTCAGACCAATATTAGACCTCAGATCTCTGAACAAAGTTCTCATGAAGAGACCGTTCAAAATGCTCACTATCAGAAAACTCCTCGCGCATGTGCGCCAGGGGGACTGGTTCATTTCACTAGATCTGAAAGATGCATACTTTCAGATCCAGATAAATCCCCTTCACAGGCCATTCTTACGTTTCGCCTTCGAAGGCCAGGTTTATCAATACACCGTCCTACCGTTCGGCCTATCCCTAGCACCCCGTACGTTCACGAAGTGCATGGATACGGCGCTCGCCCCCCTGTGGAGTCAGGGGCTGCGAATACTGAACTACTTGGACGACTGGCTGATTTTGGCACAATCTCAGAGAGAGTTACTGTCTCATCGTACAGTTCTCCTCGACCATCTGAAAGCTTTGGGCCTCTCTGTCAACTGGACAAAGAGCGTACTACAACCCAGTCAGACTATCTCCTTCTTGGGTATAGAGCTGGACTCGGTCACGATGACGGCGCGTCTGTCAACGCAGCGTGCGCACCGTGTGCAGCGTCTCGCCGCATCTTTTCAGATGAACAGACTCACGCCTTTGAAAACATTTCAGAGAGCGTTGGGTTGTATGGCCTCAGCCTCCGCGGTACTCCAGCTGGGGTTACTGCGCGTGCGCCCGCTTCAGCTTTGGTTGAAGAGCCGTGTGTCTCACCGAGCGTGGACCACGGGTCGCCAGCTGATAAAGGTAACGCAGACCTGTATCACAGCTCTGCAGCCATGGTCTGTGGCAGAATGGTTCCAGCGGGGCGTTTCCATGGGGACAGTTTCACGCCGAAAAGTCATCTCGACAGAAGCCTCCAACACGGGTTGGGGAGCGGTCTGCGAGGGCTCACCGGCCTTCGGCCCCTGGTCAGCTCAAGAGAGCCTCCTACACATAAACTGTTTGGAGATGTTGGCGGTCGAGAACGCGCTCATGCGGTTTCTCCCGCGCATTCAGGGCCACCACGTGCTGATCCGTTCGGACAATATAGCCGTGGTCTCTTATCTAAACCGTCAGGGCGGAGTCAGATCCAGGAATCTTTTCCAGCTGACAGAACGCATCTTAGTTTGGTCTCAGTGTCACCTGCTCTCGCTCAGAGCGACGCACGTGCCGGGACATCTGAACGACGGTCCAGACAGCCTGTCCAGGAACCCCATTCCCCCCGGGGAGTGGTGGTCCCTGCATCCTCTTACAGTTCAGAAACTGTGGCGTTTATTCGGCAGAGCAGAGGTGGACCTCTTCGCCTCGGCGGAGAACACCCACTGCCCAATATTTTTCTCAAGGAGCGAGGACGCGCTAGCCCAGACCTGGCCCAGCCGCCCGCTTTATGCTTTCCCTCCGGTCTCTCTGCTACCACAGGTGCTTCAGAGAATCAGAGAAACGCAGCACTCGGTGCTCCTCATAGCCCTGCGCTGGGAGGGTCAGACTTGGTTTCCGGAGCTCACGCAGCTGTCACAGACAGCGCCGTGGCCCATTCCAGTCAGAGCAGATCTCCTCTCCCAAGCTCGCGGCACGATCTGGCATCCCCACCCAGAGCGCTGGGCGCTACACGCGTGGGTGCTCAACAACTACCCGTTGCTTTGCCAGAGGGAGTGTTAAACACGATCATGCAGGCTAGGGCGGTTTCTACCAGAAGGCTCTATGCGTCAAAATGGTCTGTGTTCTCAAAGTGGTGCACCGAAAAGGGTCTGGACCCACGGTTATGTGAGGTCCCCTCCTTGCTAAATTTTCTCCAAGAGATGCTGGACAAGGGCAGATCCCCGTCCACTCTTAAGGTGTATGTGGCAGCCGTCGCGGCGTTTGCTGAACCCCGGCGCGGCCAGTCACTGGGCAAAGATGTGCTGGTCGTCCGCTTCCTCAGGGGAGCTAGAAGGATGAACCCCCCACGCCCCCCTTTGGTGCCGATTTGGGACCTTTCCATAGTTCTTGATGCTATGAAAGCCCCCCCATTCGAACCGTTAAACACCGTGGACCTAAAGTACCTGTCGCTAAAGACCGTTTTTCTACTCGCGCTCGCGTCAGTAAAACGGGTGGGAGACCTACACGTGCTGTCCACCAGCGCGTCCTGTCTCGAGTTTGGACCTAATGACTCCTTAGTCGTTCTCAAACCTAGGCATGGTTATGTCCCCAAAGCGATCGGCACCCCGTTCAGGGCACAAGTTATATCCCTATCGGCTCTGCCTGCATCCGATAGCGAATCTGATTCTAATCTACTATGTCCGGTCAGGGCCCTGAGATTATACGTTACTCGCACTGCTCCGGTCAGACGATCCGAGCAGCTTTTTGTTTCGTTTGGTGGGCGCACCAAGGGGTTGGCCGCCTCGAAACAGTCCCTATCCAGATGGATTGTTGATGCCATTGCGGCAGCATATGCATCTAAAGACCTGCCATGCCCTCTGGGCATCAGGGATCATTCCACTAGAGGCATGGCCTCATCGTGGGCATGGTCCAGCGGAATTTCCATTCACGACATTTGTGTGGCAGCGGGATGGGCTTCCCCCTCCACCTTTGTCAGATTTTACAATCTGGAAGTACCCGCCTTGCAGGCAAAACTACTAGCAGTCTAGTGTGTTTTCAGCTCTTCTGGTTGAGCTGCACTAGAGGGGGTTAATTACACAGACCGAGTCGCTCTGTCCCTCTCTATCATGTGCTTATGTACTACACAATCACCGGCCCGCTCCGCTGGCCTTTTGTCACAGGTACATTTATTCATTCCCACTTTTAGAGTTCCCCAGGGTCCCCCCTGGGACTAATAGTGGATGCTTAGCACGCACGGCGTTGACCAGGTGTTCCCGTAGCGTAAGCTAGCTTACGCAATACGAGAGAACCTCTCGTAAGAGAACGAATCGGTTACCTAACGTAACCTCGGTTCTCTCTAGATGAGGGAACGAGTATTGCGTTCCTGGCCGTGCTTGTGCTACTAGCGTTTTTTCGCTTCAGTATATGAAAAAAACAGAGTAATCAGCCTATTTCGGGGTATTTATAGTCTCGTCCACACCCGTTTCTGCGGGCGGTGACGTAATGAGAGCGAGTCAGGCTCTCATTGGTCGCGGGTTCACTCGCGCTCCCTCATAGGCTTAAGCAGTTCTCCGTGAGCGAACCAATGAGCGGCTAGCTAGCCCTCTCATGGTCTGCTGCAGCTGAACTGCGTTGACAATGGATACAAAATTATAGGATAATTTTTTGGCTTCAATTTCTCAGAAAGATGAAATCTTTCCGTAGCGTAAGCTAGCTTACGCAATACTCGTTCCCTCATCTAGAGAGAACCAAGGTTACGTTAGGTAACCGATTCGATTTCTTTTATTTCTTTCCCCCCAAAATAAAATAAAAATACTCACTGACCCCAAACTGTTGAAGGGTAGTGTTTAATGTTACAAAAGCTTTCAAATCAAAGAATCCTGAAATAAAAATGTAAAAAAAACTGTTTTCAACATTGATAATAATAATAAATGTTTCTTGAGCATCACATCATCATATTATAATGATTTCTGGATCATGTGACACTGAAAACTGGAGTAATGATGCTGATAATTCAGCTTTGATCACAGGAACAAATGACACTTTACTATAATAATATTTAACAATATTAGGATTGAAAACAGACAGACAAACAAACAGACTCACTGTTTGAAAGATACTCAGAATGTCATAGATGGTAAAAGGTTCATAAAACACACACACACAAAACACCACGCACGCGCACACAGCAGTATAAAGGGCTACATTAAGTGCTACGTGTAGGTCATCAGCATATGTATACACAAAATGAACACACAAAGTATACTAAAAAAAATAGTAAAAGTTTATGGCAGAATGATATCCTGACCATATCAGGAATAATCTCCCATCCCCTACTGTAAAATTCAATTAAAGAAAACCTGATCTAAAGCTATAATGATTTTAATTTACAGCTATTTGAACCTTTTAGAAGGCTAGGTAGCTGAACAAACAACCTTATGTTCGAGTGTCTATAAATTTGAGAGGCAATAGCATCATGCCCCATGGGTAATGACAAGTGAGTTCATTTATTCAAAGGTCAAACCCATCTGTTCCTTTTACTTTTGCCTATTACAGACTAATCCGAGTCTACAAGATGGTCTGATACAAGTAATGGGTGGTGAAGTAAGTTAGCGTGTGCATATGCCAGCGGGAATAGAGGCTGTGTTGCATCTACCCATAATGCTGAGCAAGGAGCTTTAAAAAGAAAATCCTTGTCTTGAGGGAGAGTTTGGGAAAGATCCTCATCACAGCACTTGCCATGGTGCTCAAGGTGCAAAGAAGACATAGCCTACATACAGTACAGTCAAATGCACAACTGCCATTATGTATCACACACACACATTCACTTTTACACACATACACAAGGACTCATTTACTGTGCAATTTTCTTTCTTCCTGCCTTTTCTCTCTCACCTTTTACCATCTATGAGTGTATCCTTGTGAGCTCCATTCAGTCTTTTCATAAAAATACACTGAATGTCTGCTGTTGAGTTTGCAATGACTCATACCAATAATTTACAGCAATGCTTTTAATATGCTCGTATTGCCACCAAATCGAGGAGAGAGAGAGAGGGGTAATAGACAGAGAAACAAGAGATAGATACGGAGGTAGAAAAAAAAGATGAGGGAGCAAAGGAAAGACGGATTGGGTGGCAGAGTGATTTATCAAGCTGAAGGAAGAAGAAATCGGAAAAACGGATCCTTAAGCCACGAGCACAACAGTGACAAACAGGCATGTATGCATGTCTGGACATTGAGAGAGAGAGGAGAAGAAAAGGCAAAATGATGGGATTATTGCATTATTTCTCAGTGCAGCCTCACAGATTGGCATAAACTATAATATGTGTCCATTTATTTTTATCTGCATGAAGCCAATTAGAATGCCCATACTGAAGCATTACATGCACTAAAGAGTACGATTAGTTTAACAGTGAGATCCATGTATGATCAAATACACATTATAAAATATAGTTTCCACAAATGGACAGTCAGTCAATAATGATACTGACATAAAACCTAAAAAAAAAAAGTTTCATTTTGATATGTAGCCTACTGCCAAATAAATAAATTGCAGTTCAGTAAGTGAATAATATGTTGATTCTGTAAATGATCTGGTTCAGTTTAGTGAAAGCCCACCAATTCCCAAACCAGTAACTCGTCTTTTTGAACTTTGAATAATAGAACCATGCAGCGTTCGTTCAGGAATCACACTACACTGGTCGTGCTGTATGCCTGTGTTTTCAAAACCGGCTCTTAAGTAACTCGTCGGGGAATCGGACTACCATAGTCTTGCTGTAGCTATGTTTTTAAATCTAAAAAGCAGTGGTGTAAAGTAGGCTATTTGATTAAATGTAATAGTTACTGTAATATATTTTTGGCTAATTTGACTATCAAAGATATTAGCCACTTTTTTTCTCTACTTGACTAAATTTTTTGGATGTCTACTCCAATCGGCAATATTAGCATGGATAATTACATTTAAAAGTACATTTAGCATGGAACCTCATTCTTTCTGCAGCAGTTTATTTCTGCTACAAAAGAAGTGATATCGCCATCTACAGGGTATTGAAGCTACATACTGCATGTTGTTCATTTTGCCATTACACACAACAAGGCTGTCAACAAGGCTACTTTACATGAATGTTAGCACTAGCAGGTAGTTGCTTAATCTTAACTGTTTCATATGAGATGAGGACATGGCAGCAGCCAGCGGCTTTGACTATTTAATTTTACTTATATCCATCATATTAAAGAGACCCTTTTGAAGGATATTGTTTTACTTATACCCTTTTTGAGCATTTGAGCTTAACTAAGACTTTTTGTTTGTTGATGTTTAAGAGGCTGTTCAGTGTTGTGTCGACCTTGATGTATCACATATCAACTGCTTCTTGTTTTTTACTGGCATGTCTCTTAGGTGTTGAGGATTACTACATTGGCTATTCAGTATGAGTAAAATGCTTAAGTACTGTTAAAATGGATACTTTAAGACTTTTACTCAAGCAGTATAGAAATTGATGACTTCTAACTTGTAATGGAGTCATTTGTGAGGTATCTCTACTTTTACTTAAAGTCCCCCTGTAGTCAATCTTATTCCTTAAAACTCACCTTTGATCACCAAAATGACATTTAAAAGTTTTTTCTTTGAAAAAAAAAATTCATCATTCATCATGATGCCAGCTTGAATGTAACTACACCCTTGCCTCAGTATAAGCGGTTCTATGAATATGCAAATTAGCCCCGCTCTTTCACTCGTTGATGATCACACATTGACGTGATTGGTTATAAGGTAGTTTGTGACGTCAGAAACACCAGCGATTTCAAACTGTGTTTTTGAGACAGTCTTTAGATCACTGCAGTTTTAAGGAGAAAATACTCAGCAATGGTGTTGACATGAATGTGCACATGGTTTGTCTTAAAGCATATTAAAAACACCACACAGACATATTGCGATGAATGCTGGGGATTTGTTTTTCTGTTTGGTCCATCTGAACCTGTCTGGAGCACATTGCGTTGATCGGCTGAAGGCGGGGATAATTGATCTCACCTGGAGTGAGGACATTTAAGAAAAGTGAGAGAAGAGAACAGGAGGAACGTGTCTCTGGCTGGTCGCGCTCGGGAAGGAAACAGGGACGCTTTGTGTTGCTCGAGACCGTTAGGGTTTGTCCGGCAACGAAGATAGCTAGTTAGATCGATTGCATCTGTGTAGCTAGATTATAGTGGGACTGGGGTTAGGAGCGCTGGCCATATGTTCCATGAACGGTTTCAAAAGCCGCCGACGCCCAAAGGACATTGTGATTCCTAACAGGAGCTGTGACGCCCAAAGAGGACTAATTAAAGCCAGAACCAGTGATTATTTGCCGTGACTGCGGGGAAGAGAATAACGCGGAGAAGAGCGTGTGCTTTCTTTGTGGACGACTCGGCACGGCTGATTCCTTTCCCTAGACCCCGGGATGGGGTCTTGTTTCATGGAAATGGGGAAGTGTTTTATATTTTAATTATTTCATGTGTGGTGTGCATGTGAGTGTGTATGTGTGTAGCCTACTTTGAGTTTTAGAGGTTGTATGGACATTATGATTAGTGCGCTGGACTGGGGACGTGCCGATTTCTTTCCACTTGATGAATTGATTACTGTGTGACCACGATTTCTATTGTGCCGTGCTGGCCTGAGGACAACCACTAGAGTGCAGTGGAGTGACGTTTTGGGAGTTTCACTTGTGTATCGCCGTTTTGTCCTAGTGAGCGTACTGAGTAAATGTTTGTGAACTTCAAATGCTGTTTATATACTGGTGATATATTTCTAAATGAAAGTGTCAATAAAGTAATATTTTTCCATAAGCTTGTGGTATGATGTACCCTCTGTCCTCCATAAAATTTAGCTAATCCTCTTTAAATAAATTAACCAGAGGTTTATTACACTGGTGGCAGCGGTGGGATAAAAAATAAAATAAAAAAAAATAAAAAATGGAGGAAGAGGTGCGTCTGTGTCCCAATCAGGAGCAAGTTCAAATGGTGATTTGACAGCTGCTAACCCTAACATAATTCCAGTGTCTCGCCCCCTTTTCATGCCAGAAACATTTACAGGGGTGGGACGAGAATGGTCTGACTGGTCTGAACAGTTTGAGATGGCAGTGCAAAACCTGCCACTTTGGAAGGCGCAATTAATTTAGCATCTGAATTGGAGCTTATTCGTAATTTAGAACATACACATTGTTCAGATTCTAAAGTTTGTGGTCTGAGTGCGCATAATTCATCTGATAATAAGGTTGAAGTTTTACTAGGTATAGTGGAGGAGTTGCGTCAGGAGGTTAAGGCTTTACAAGTTACTGTAAAGGAAATGCAGGTGAAGTCTGCACGTACCAGTCCTCTGAAAAATTCAACTGAGCCACAGGACCGTTTTCGGACTGAAGCATGTTGGGAATGTGGTTGTACTAGACACCTACGCAGAAATTGCCCTTATTTGCAGGGAAACTAGAGGGGGCGGGCACAAAAGGCCAAATGCCTGCCCCCACGGCTGTGCCTGATAAATTGGCCTCAGTTTCTGCAACCGGTGCTGGAGTTTTTCTGACTGGTAAAATAGGTGGGTGTGAAACACGTTTATTGATTGACACTGGGGCACAGGTTTCCATTGTACCCAAGCAGTTTTGGTTAAATGTAACTAATGGGGGGTCCTGTTTAGATGGATATCAGGGTAGAGTAGCCGTGGCGAATGGTGGAGAAATGACAATCTTGGGTCGTTGGCAGACGGTATGTCAGTTTGATTCCTTGGCTGTTATCGCTGAGTTTTTGGTGGCTGATGTTACCCCCCAAGAATTACTGTTGGGTACAGATTTTCTCTCTAAATTTGGGGCAGTTATTGATCTGAGTGAAAAGTGTTGTCGGCTAATGGGTAAGAAGCTCCCCCTGTTTAGTGAAGATTGTAGTGGACATCCTAAGGTAGTTAGGGTGCAGGCAGATGTTATGATTCCTCCTCGTACTGAGGTTGTTATACCTGGTAAAGTAGAAGGACTTCTTCCACAGCATTACGAGGGTATGCTGGAGCCTTTCTCCATCATGCTCCCAACATGTGATGTTTTGGTAGCTCGAGTGGTTTGTAAGGTCGAGGAAGGGGTTGTGCCAGTGCGAGTGATTAATGTGTCAGAAGATAATTGTGTTTTAAAACAAAATATGAAGATTGGTACTTTTTTTTCTGATATAGAGGTAGGGGATAGTGCATTGACTACCAAAGTGAATGAGCCAAATTCCTCCCCTCCTTTGACTGTGGATTATTTAGTGTCACATTTTGGGTTGAAAGATCAGGGGTTTAATTCTAGTCAGATGCGGGCAATTGAGAAGTTATTACATCGCAATGCATCGGTATTCAGTAAGGAGGATAATGATTTGGGGAGAACTCATCTTGCTCTGCATAAAATAGATACTGGCTCTGCACAGCCTGTTAAATTACCACCTCGGCGCGTACCTTTGCACCTCCAGCAGGAGGTTGTTGAGCAGATAAAACAGATGCAAGATAATGACATTATTCGTCCATCATGTAGTCTGTGGGCAGCCCCTGTGGTTTTGGTCAGAAAAAAGGATGATAGTCTAGATTATCGTAAACTAAATGACGTTACAAGGAAGGATGCATATCCGCTACCTAGGATTGACGATGCTCTCGATAGCTTGACAAATGCCTGTTGGTTTTCTACTTTAGACTTAGCAAGTGGCTATTGGCAGGTGGAGATTGACCCTCAGGACAGACCTAAGACTGCATTTATTTCTCGTCAGGGTTTATTTGAATTTAACGTTTTGAGTTTTGGGCTATGTAACTCTCCAAGCACCTTTCAACGTCTGATGGATGTTGTTTTGGCTGACCTGCAGTGGACCACTTGTTTAGTGTACCTAGATGACATTATTGTTTTTGGGCGAACTTTTCAAGAGCATCTGCAGAGATTGGATGAGGTGCTTTTGAAACTTCGTCAGGCTAATCTTAAGGTCAAACCTTCCAAGTGTACCCTTTTTTCCTCCCAAGTGCAATACTTGGGTCATGTGATATCATCTGAGGGAGTAATGGCCGATCCATCTAAGGTAGAAGCAGTACGGGTTTGGCCTACACCAAAAACCCAGACGGAGGTGAGAAGTTTTGTAGGATTAGCCTCCTATTATAGAAGATTTATTAAAGGTTTTGCTGAGATTGCTCGCCCTTTACATCAGCTCACCGAAAAGGGAAAAAGATTTGGTTGGGGGGAGGACTGTCAAGAGGCATTTCAGCTTTTAAAAGCAAGTCTTATTAGTGCTCCCGTTTTGGCCTTTCCAGACCCTAAAAAGCCATTTATTTTGGACGCTGATGCCAGTGATGTGGGAATCGGGGCTGTATTGTCTCAAGAAGATGGGGGTTTGGAGCGGGTGGTGGCATATGCTAGTAGAGCCTTGACTAAACAAGAACGGAAGTATGCCACCACAAAGAAGGAGCTGCTTAGTGTGGTGACTTTTACAAAGCATTTTAAACATTACTTGCTTGGGAGGGAGTTTTTGTTGAGAACTGATCATAGTTCATTGCGGTGGCTGCATAACTTCAGTGGGTTGGAGGGACAGTTGGCCCGCTGGTTAGAGCAACTGGCCAACTTCCAATATAAGATCATTCATAGACCAGGGAAGCAGCATACCAATGCTGATGCTCTCTCAAGGCTTCCCGGGCTGGGAGTGGAGGTAATATGGAGGAGGGTGGAAATTTCCCTCAGTCTAAGGTACAGGTTCGAGAAGTGAGTGAGGCTGATGGAATGGGGGGTCCCATACGAGAGATGCAAGATATTGAAGATGATTTGGTTAAGGCTCAGCAAGAGGACCCAATTATTCACCTGCTTATTCAGTCAAAAAATGGGTCAGGGGATGATTGTAGGGAAGCTGAGCTAAACCCTGCTCTTGTTAAATATGTGCCAGTTTGGGACCAATTGCAGATCCAAAATCAGCGGTTGGTGAGGATACCTCCAGCAAATTCTGATGCTGCTTCTGCAGTACAGGTGGTTTTACCAAGAGGTCTGGTTCCAGGGGTGTTGTCCATGCTGCACAATACATCCACTGGGGGGCATTTAGGGATACACAAGTTACAAGCTAAGGTGAAGGATCGTTTTTATTGGCCTGGGTGGTTTGGGGATGTTAAAAAATGGTGTAGGGAGTGTCATGATTGCGCATCTCGAAAGGCTCATGGAAGGGCCCCTTGTGCCCCTCTTCAGATGTATGTGGTATCCCGCCCATATGAACGTGTGGCTGTTGATATACTGGGCCCATTACCAGAGACTCTAAATAAGAATAAGTATATTCTAATTATTGGCGACTATTTTTCTAAGTGGACCGAAGCATTCCCCCTTCCTAATCAGGAGGCTCAGTCCATTGCTAGAGTGTTGGTAGAGGAGTGGGTGTGCCGGTATGGAGTGCCTCGGAGTTTGCATTCTGATCAAGGGAGAAACTTTGAGTCTGGCCTGTTTAAGGAGTTATGTAGATTGCTGCAAATAAATAAGTCTCGTACTTCTCCGTATCGTCCTCAGTCTGACGGGCTAATAGAACGGTTTAATCGCACTTTATTATCAATGCTGTCATTGTTTGTGGATGAAAACCAGATGAACTGGGATAGATTGCTGCCATATGTGATGATGGCCTATCGTAGCAGTGTGCAGGCAAGCACTGGGTTTACACCGTATAAGGTGTTATTCGGGCAGGAGATGGTCCTTCCGGTGGATATTATGTTGGGGGTGGATAATATGCAGAAATTTCAGTCAGTAAATGAATATGTGAATGGAATAGCAGAAAGTTTATCTACAGTAGTAGAAGCGGTAAAAAGGCATCAGAGTCAAGCTTCTCAGCGACAGAAGACATGTGCTGATTTTCGAGCAAATTTCCACTACTATGTAGTTGGTGAATTAGTTTGGATTCAAAACAAAGGTCGTAAACGGGGTGTGTGCCCTAAGTTGCAGAGACGATTTAAGGGGCCATTTAAAATCTTGGAAAGGCTGTCGGATGTGCTGTATAGAGTACAGCTATCAGAGGGGGGTTCTGAGAGTGTTGTGCATTTCAATCGACTGAAACCTTATGTTGCGTGTTCTGTTTCAGAATCTATGGGGCAGGATAATCAAAGTACCCCTGTGGACCGGATTGTTGATCGACACCTGGAGGTCCAAAGCCGTGCAGAAGAACATGATCTCGTATGGGGGTATCATCAACCTGCTGCTCCAGAGGCTGTCCAGACAAGGGAGAAGACTGCTGGGTCTAGCATCGAAAGAAATTCTCTATCAAAGTCTTCAGTGGAAGGTGGTCTTTCCAGTGGAAATTTACATCCTGTTCCGGTGGACACTGGTCTAGGTGAGATGCAGCAAGAGAGTGTGGACCAGAGGAGGGAAGTGGGAGGTTCCCTTCCAGAGCTATGTCCACAAAGGATTCAGCCAGCTCGGTCTCGGAGACCACCAGCTTGGTCTAAAGATTATAATTTGATGTGACTCGGGGACGAGTCCTGCCTTCCCGAGGGGAGGGGATAGTGTGATGAATGCTGGGGATTTGTTTTTCTGTTTGGTCCATCTGAACCTGTCTGGAGCACATTTCGTTGATCGGCTGAAGGCGGGGATAATTGATCTCACCTGGAGTGAGGACATTTAAGAAAAGTGAGAGAAGAGAACAGGAGGAACGTGTCTCTGGCTGGTCGCGCTCGGGAAGGAAACAGGGACGCTTTGTGTTGCTCGAGACGTTAGGGTTTGTCCGGCAACGAAGATAGCTAGTTAGATCGATTGCATCTGTGTAGCTAGATTATAGTGGGACTGGGGTTAGGAGCGCTGGCCATATGTTCCATGAACGGTTTCAAAAGCCGCCGACGCCCAAAGAGACATTGTGATTCCTAACAGGAGCTGTGACGCCCAAAGAGGACTAATTAAAGCCAGAACCAGTGATTATTTGCCGTGACTGCGGGGAAGAGAATAACGCGGAGAAGAGCGTGTGCTTTCTTTGTGGACGACTCGGCACGGCTGATTCCTTTCCCTAGACCCCGGGATGGGGTCTTGTTTCATGGAAATGGGGAAGTGTTTTATATTTTAATTATTTCATGTGTGGTGTGCATGTGAGTGTGTATGTGTGTAGCCTACTTTGAGTTTTAGAGGTTGTATGGACATTATGATTAGTGCGCTGGACTGGGGACGTGCCGATTTCTTTCCACTTGATGAATTGATTACTGTGTGACCACGATTTCTATTGTGCCGTGCTGGCCTGAGGACAACCACTAGAGTGCAGTGGAGTGACGTTTTGGGGGTTTCACTTGTGTATCGCCGTTTTGTCCTAGTGAGCGTACTGAGTAAATGTTTGTGAACTTCAAATGCTGTTTATATACTGGTGATATATTTCTAAATGAAAGTGTCAATAAAGTAATATTTTTCCATAAGCTTGTGGTATGATGTACCCTCTGTCCTCCATAAAATTTAGCTAATCCTCTTTAAATAAATTAACCAGAGGTTTATTACAATATAAACAAAATTAAAAACTTTAAAAAGCACGGAATTCAGGTACTTTTTACCCGTCTGCTAAAAAGAAATGGCTAAGAGTAATTTGTTTATGATTTCTTTTGTCATTGTGAACACTCATACACTGTGCAGTTATCTAAAAAGTGGTCTAAAGACAAGACAATAATGATTGTAGATATACTACAGGCTAAATATACTCTTAAAGGCTTTGTTTAGGACGAGATGGCACCGATAACATCAACATTCAGATTAATTATAGGCTCATTATTAATGGAAAACAATACAGCTGAATCGCTCACACCTTCTCTGACTGAGCATGTAAAATCTTTGTTTAGATGGGATTAATTCAATAATGACTTAAGGTATGGTTCCAAATATATTACATCTGAATAGGGCCAGAGATGGAAACAGAGGTATATTAATAATGTGCAGTTATTTATATTGAATAAGGTGTTTAGATGCATGCTTATTAAGGGATCATAGCTAGCGTGGGAAAAAGAATGAAGCCAGTATCTAAAAAAACAGGCGTATAATATGGTTCTGGCATACTGTTATCTAATCCTAATATTAGACATTAAATGTGCATGCTACCAATCTAAGTAAGATGGGTTTATATTTGCTAAATTTTAGAACATTTCACTAAAAATGCAAAATATTGTCATAATTTACTCACCCTCATGTTGTTCCAAACCTGTATGGTTTTCTTTCTTCTTCAGAGCAAAAAAGAAAATATTTTTAAGAATGTTGGTGTGGTCCAAACAACAGAATGTCATGTTATTAGTTTTTTTCCTTCAAAATATCTTATTTTGTGTACCTTGCATCAGCCCTAAGGATAACCTTTTTTTGCTGCTGTCACCTGTGGTCTTTTCCTGAAACCTGCCATAGTGCACATAAGGACCTATTTATATAAACACATCAAGAAACACAACCATACAGTACACATACAATGTACAATATAATGAGCTAATAACAATTCGAGTTAACAAAACACTTTTGATGCAATACAAGCTTAATTATCAAAAGCTACTTTATAGAAACTGTTGTTAAAATATAGAAAGTTATTAAAAAAGACTATAGCTATTTTAATTCTACGAATCCTGGGTGGATTTAAAGTATTGCTACGCAAAGTTAACAATTTACTACACTATCAATTGACATCAAACTGTCATTTAAATCATCAATTGCATCTGAATCTGAATTTGCGCAGTATTTCAGGAACATTGTGTATTTTGCTTGATGTTAGATTATGTTGCTTGATGTTGTACACTGAATTCCAAAGTTCTTGAATTGATAACCTGCGCTTACATGATGAATAGAAACCTAAGACACTTTATAACCTAATAACCTGTAATAATAATAATACTGTAAATGTGGTTTGATGTTGCACAGTCACTACTAGACAGCAAAGTAAACATTCTGATTTAAATGATTTCGTTGCTCCTTTATTGGTTGCTGGTTTGAGTGGCATTTGAATAAACATTCTTTTTTTTTAAAGTTTAAAGAGACCTGCTTATGGTAAAGACAAACAGTTTTGCAAAATAAAAATGTGCACCATGAATTAATTCAGTCATGTTTGACAATCACTGAAGGATTGCTAAACATTTGGCATGAAAATAGTCTGCTTGTATGATTAATTAATTTTTTTTGAAAATCGTAATTTTATATTTTAAAAAAGCTGAATAGGGGCAATAGTCTGGAAACATTTTTTCCATACTTTGTATAGTTATAATGGGTATCCAGACCTGGAAATTACTCAAATAAAATTCCATACTTTTCCAAACTGCGTAGGAATCCTATAGGTCCAATTACACGGCTGTTCAAAAGTTTGGGGATAGTAAGATTTTTCTTTTTTTTTTAAAGAAATTAATAATTTTATTCAGCAAGAATGGATGAAAAATTTCAAACTTACCAGTAAAGATGTTACATATAAAGGCTGTTCTTTTCTTTCTATTCAAATAATTCTGACCAGTTTCCAGAAAAATATTAAGCAGCAAAACTGATTTCAGCATTGATAGTAAGTAATGTTTTAAATATATATTTAAAATTGTAAAATTTTACAATATTGCAATTTTACTGTATTTTTGATCACATACAACTTGTGAACGGTAATGTACTTATAGCTGAACCTTATTGAAATCAAGTTATTAGGATGTTCAATAGAGATAGTACAGCTGACAAACTGCCACGAAAAAGTCTTATTTACAATGAAAAATCCTTTGATTCCACCAAGAGCGTCTTCTAAAAGAATGAAAATAGAATGGTTTCATTTGCAATCAGGTGAGCTTAGACTGCCTCAATGAGGTTTGTCCGAGTACACCCACCCACCATATCTCCATGGCTTTACTGTTTCTCACTCCCTGACTTCATTATGTGGAGATCTTGTCCAAATCCTCTCTCGACTGTAGGCCTACCTGCGGACCAGTTTCTCTCCTCTCTAACCCTACAGTATCCGTCTAGCATTTCTCAGAGTAACGACATGTTGGCGGTGCTGCGGTGGAGATCTATGAGAAAAGTCTACATGAAGTTGAAATTATTTAAATAATTCTAAGATCATTCAGAATCCCACTGTCTGTGTAGAAAAAACACAGGTTCAAATGTGAGTGTGACTATATGTGAGGTGTTGTTGAATATAGCAATAGACCAGTAAGATATTACAGTGTCACCTGGTGGTAGCTAGTGTTCATTGCAGCCATAAATCCAGACTGCAGATACAGAGTAAAGGGACTGGAAGCGCAAGAAAAGAAAGCAGAACAACAGCGTCGAAATAAATTATAAGATAAATAATCTTTATTTGACATGTCTTCTCATATATATAAAATTATGTATCCACAATTAATATTACCAAGGCGTTTACAGAGAATTCTTTCTCGGTAGTGGGTGCAAAGCTCCAGCCGGTTTGTGCACAGGCAGAAAGACAAGACAGCTGTCCAGAGCGAACGGATCCTCTCAGGACCACTGTGCTCGAAAGCGAATGGAGGGAAACGTCACTACAATCTTTTGTTTGCTTTTCTGATTGTCAACCTTTCGAAAGTGTTCGTTACACACAATCAAATAGCCTACGTTTCACAATGAAAACATTCAGTATTGTTTGATGAAAACGGTATAGCAGAAGCACCAACAAAAAGGAGTTTGTAAATGGAATTGAAAAAGATTTACAAAGTGGACGTCCATCTTTCTGCATTACACACAGACATTTCATGTCTCTGGAGGCACATGTACCCATACCAAGCCCTAGAAGCCAGTATTGACTACTGGACGTCACTGTGTAAACCACAAGATGTTCCTTTTTCCAGAACAATCGAACAAAACAGACAAAAAAGAACAACTTAAAGTCTTCAGACATTCAAACCCATTTATAGTTGCAAAATGATCATTAGCACAATTCTTATTTTACAACTCCTAAGCTAAATTGAAAATACAGAAACCCCTGCAACCTTTAAAAACAAACTGAAACAATGAATAAACAAACTCTATTATTCTACAAAATATTCTCCATCTTCAGTTACTTGAATGCAGAGAAAAAAAAAGTTTTGGACTGTTTTCTTCCGGGTGGTGATGTTTCATTTAAGTCATCATTAAAAAATTAAATATACTGTATAGGTTATTAATTACAGTAACAAGGTTCCATGCAATCGGGTATTTCCATTTTTTTTCTTCTGTACAGAGTTCAAGAGATCAGTAGTTATTAGCAAGGCTGTACAAGCCAACACTTTCTATTGGCGCAGATGCTAGTGTGATGAATATGAGCGGCCTTACTGCCTCGTGTCAATACGCTGACCCTAAAGTTATATGGTAATACGTTGCCATCGGAATAGCTAAAGGTCTGAGACACAGAGCTTGCCTGTTTTAAATAGCATTTACATCACTCACATTTATTACTGGCAAAACGGATGATTCTAGACTGCGACGAAAGGATACTCACGCCATCATAGCTAACAAGCGGACACACTGCGGTTTTACCATGGCAAGCATAATGACACCAGGCACAGGCGTAGTTGGTTTGCCAATTTGTCTGAAAACAGCACACCAGCATTTCCCAACAGATCGATGAAGGCATATCATACCCTTAACAGCAAAACTGACAAACTAAACCACCTGGGTTTTTTCAGTCAAATACATTATTATTACTTTATTAAAAACAAAAAAGAAAGAAAAAGTAGCAGAATTCATCAAGATTGCAAGAAAAGCACTAGTGGTAAAGAGTCCTCCCTCTGCGGACATGTACGCAAGCATGTAAGACCCACTGCGTAAAGGATGTTTGTGTGTTCATGATGACGACGATTTCAAACTCAACCAAAATGTAGAATATGGAGGACAAAAAACAAGAGCAAATGAAAAAAGACATGGCAGCATACAGTATTAAAGGATGAAAAGGTGCAGCTAAGGACTGCAGATGTTAAACAGCTGTGATTTACTAGGATAAGACGGTACAGGGAAGAAGCGAGTGAAAGTGCATTCACTCCGTAATGAGGGGGGAATGTGTTTGTGTCTCTGTGTAAGAGTGAGTCAGATAATGTTAAACGAGCAATGCTGCGGACCTCCTCTTCCCTTTCAGAATATTCAAAACCTGCCATTGATATTAATATTTACAGCATGTGACAGGCTGCTCCATGTTTGGATCGGTTTACTTGTAGCAGATAGTTACTAGTGTTCAACTGGAGTTCACTCTACAGAAAAGAGGAGGTGAAGAGGAGGAGAACTCTGGATACATCAATTCACATGCTCACTTTGTGCTTACAAATGAAAGAATATGAATATTGTTTACAATATGATAGAAGAAAAAAGGACTGTTTTGAAATGTTTTACAGCTAAAATTATTACACATTCAATTGCAATAAGATTTAGCCTTGTGTAAACTGTTATCTAAAAGGAAATGTATAGCTAAGAGAAGGACCTCTCAGCACTGAAGGTGGCAACCCCGTTTGTAAAGAAGAGAAAGGAGAGAGAAAAAGAGAAACTGGAGTTGACCACTTAAAGACACTGGCCAATCTGTCCAAACAAACATTTACACGTTAAAAGACGCCCATGGTGACATCTTCATCCTCTCTTTTTCAATTTCAATCTCTTTTCATTGTTTATAGTGAAATGTTTTTCTATGGCCGAATTATGATTCATCGTGAATTTAACTCGTAATACCCAAATGCTTAGCCTCAAACCCCCTTTCTTCTCCCTCAAGTGCACCAGTAACTGCCATACTATGTACAGAAAGTGTGTTGAAAGCTAAAAAGCAAGATAAAGAAAACAGTCACACAATCGACATGATTGAGTTAGCCCCCCCCCCCACACACACACGCACACGCACAGTAACAAACTACAAGCCCTGCTTGTTTTAGTGGTGGCTGGACATGCAGCAGAGACACGGGAGGACTGATGATGAGGAGTCTGATGACGCGTGTGTGAATGTGTGCGCATGGGGTGCAGTCTTAAAAGATCAGAGGAAATAGGCAGGTGGGCGCGTGTGTTCATGTGTGTCTGGAGGAAATTGTCCTAGAATTTCAGCTGCCGACTCTTCATGTACCTTTCCTCCTCTTCACCTGCGAAAAAATGAGAGAGAGAGAGAGAGAGAGAGAGAGAGAGAGAGAGAGAGAGAGAGAGAGAGAGAGAGAGAGAGAGAGAGAGAGAGAGAGAGAGAGAGAGAGAGAAGAAGAGAGAGAGAGAGAAGAGAGAGAGAGAGAGAGAGAGAGAGAGAGAGAGAGAGAGAGAGAGAGAGAGAGAGAGAGAGAGAGAGAGAGAGAGAGGGGAGAGATTTTTAAAGTGCCTCCATGAAATGAAGACCAAAATAATACAGGTGATTTGAAATGGACAGGCCATAGTTAAAGAAAATACCTTTTAAAGATGAGAGGAGAAAGTTAAACTGCCGGAGGAGAAACAGATCAGAAGAAACAAACAATAAATGACAGAGTCAATATAAAAGAGACAGAAGCATTGACTGGAATATTATGAACAGTCATATCAGGGACAGCAACAACACTTTAGCCACACAAAAAGAGGGAAGCATGTTCCTGTAAACAGGCTGTACCTTCTAAGTGGTGGCGGGAGATATACTTGAGTGCCTCATCCAATAGGATGACAGGAATTGAGATCTTGAGGACTACAATCCATTGGGAATAATGCAGTGGAGTTACCTGGAAGATCAGCTGGGAAACACAAGTTAAGACAAAATGAGAAACATAACATGCAGGGATGCAATCTCATCAGGTGTGAAACAGGTGCCAAAGAGGCGACCCGGGGGGAAATCCAAGCTTTAAAATGTGCAATTACAGTCAGTTTTATTAAAAAAACTTTAGGATGACCATGGCACTCTTTTGAATTAAAAAGCCTTTTATTATCAGATGGCTACATACAAAAAAATCTGAAAAAAACCTCTCCAACGCGTTTCAGCCCATGCCTTCCTCAGGGAGAGCAACACAACAAACTCAACAACACATGCATGCAATTTCATTCATTAAGACATCTGATTAGTTAACAGTAGTCATGTGATCAACATCTCTTTGCGGCATTAAACATTCACCAATACATTTCCAAACTCAAAAACATTACACTACATTGGACTTTGTTTACAGTCAGTTTTTATATGAAGACATAGGGGGAACAACAAACATTATTACTATGATACTATTGAACTGTAGAGTAAACATTTTTTTTAATAATAATAGTAATTATTATTATTTTGCAATACAAAAGTAAAATTGCATTGATAGTGTCTTTGCTTTCAAACGTTAACCCATAGAACTTATTTTTTGAAAAACCGTAGCCTCTCTTTTGCTGACAATAAATTTAGAAATGATAGTATAAATGTAGTAAATGATTAATGGTTGGTTAATGATTCTCATTTGTGGGTGAACATTCCACTAGTTGTTTTTGAGGTTCAATCCATCATTTGTACCATTATATAAAATATTAAATCTAACTCTATAGTGCCGGAAAAATATATACTTCCAATATATTTGACTCACCGGTAGAGGCTCCACATACAGGATGAGGAAGTGTAGAGACAAGGAAAGGATTATGGCTCCCAGCAGCCATATATTCACCCAGGGTGGCATCCTCAGCAGAGACTGATTCTCTGACAGGCTGAATGAGAGAAGAGTTTGTATAAAGAAGTTATTTAAGACCCAAGGCACTGACTGAGACCAAATGGTCATTTAGGATATGCTCATATTAAAAAAACATTACATAATGCAGTTAATAGAGAAACAGTCCTCCTGAGCAACCAGGCTGTAAATGCCTTGATGAAGGCCACAATAAATTAAACCTGTAACCTTTGAGGGACCAGCCCAGAACTTTAACCACCAGTCTACGCCACTCATATTTTATTGAAGTTAGAAGAACTGAAGTAGCAAAAATGACAACATATATAAAACACTAAAAAACAAAAAAATGACCCAGCACAACTCAGCCGAGCTCATGAGACATCTAAAGTGTGGTTTAAAGAAACTACTTAGACATATTGAAAGAACACAGTTGAGTTGATGCAATGCCATCACCATGGCTGCAGATCTTACCTGTTAAGAGAGTTGAACATCTCTATGGTAACAAGCACAGAGAGAGCCATGGTGGTGGGGTAACGTGACTCAAAGACCTCACAGTTAATGCCCTCAAACATGGGGTTGTCTTCTGTACACTGCATGAAGTGCCGCTACAGATGAGAAAATTAGAAGAAGAAAAAAAACAGTAATATTAGCACCACTAGCCATCTTGAAGATCTTTAGCTACATTTCAAATGGTGATCTTCAAGTGTTTGTTTTCTTAGTGGTTTCACAGTGGCTATTAATAATACAAAAAAATATCTGTGTTTCAGAACATCTAATAATATCAGATGCAAAATTTATAAAGACAGGAAATCATTTGACCCATTGATGGCAGTCATTGTGACCTCTGAAGGGCTCAACATAAACGTAATAATACAGTATATGGTCTCACTGTTGACTCACCAGCTGATAAAAGGACACCTGTGGCCCTTCCTCATCATACAAATACCACCAGGTAGCAGCACTGACAGTGCCTAGACCCACATATCCTAGAAAAACAAGAGTAAATGCCTGTTAATTGGTTAACGGAAAGTTCCCTTACTCTATAGAGTGGAAATCTGTAATAGATCTAAAGAGAGATTTCACATAATTTTACAGTAAAATACTTTTTAAGCTTTTGGAACTGAAATAGAAGAAGTCACCCTAAAATATACAGTGAAAAACTGTAAATTGACATTCCCAGAATTCTCGGTTTTCATTGAAGGTTTCTTATGATTTTTATTGCATTATTTTAGTGTCATGTGGAGTGACCATGATGCCGTTTTGTATTTGTGTGCATGACACCGTGGCATCTTCTTTTTACCTCAGTGGAAAAGCTAAACTATGATTTATAATGTGGCTTTCACTTTACCACCAGTGTTTTTAAGGTTCTTGTCAGTATATTATAAATGTAAAAAATAAACTGTAATAATTTGGCATATTAAGTTAACATATATATATATATATATATATATATATATATATATATATATATATATATATATATATATATATATATATATATATATATATATATTTTTTTTACAGTGTAGAGCAAATTTACAGTATTTAGGGAAGATCTGTAGGTGAACTAATGTGGCAAAAACAAAATATCAATAACATTAGATTCTATGAAATAACCAGATATTGGGCTAACCTCCTATGGCCAGGTATCTGAAGAAGAGCCAGCCGGAGATAAGAGACTCCTTAGGATTTCGGGGGGCTTGTCCATGATGTCCAGGTCAGGGGGATTGAAGCCCAGGGCAGTGGCCGGCAGACCATCCGTTACCAGGTTCACCCACAACAGCTGGACAGGGATCAAAGCCTCAGGCAGGCCAAGGATGGCTGTCAGGAAAATACTGTGAGAGGGGGAAAAAAGGGAACTCACATGAGTGTAAATGTGGTTGGGATATTGAAGCACTAAACAAATCAGGCTCTCACTCACCACACCACCCTCCCACGTTGGAGGAGATGAGGTAACGGATAAACTGCTTCATGTTGTTGTAGATGGCTCGTCCCTCCTCCACTGCGGCCACAATGGTGGAGAAGTTATCATCAGAGAGCACCATCTCGGAGGCTGACTTGGCTACAGCGGTGCCTGAGCCCATGGCGATGCCAATTTCAGCCTTTTTTAAGGCAGGGGCATCATTCACACCATCTCCAGTCTGAAAGTGAGATGGGAGGAAGGAACAGAGTGAAGGATAAGGGTTAGTGGATCCTCATGGGCTTTTCACACAACACTTAACATTTGCTACAGTGTAAGCCCTAAGCCCCACTTATAAACCGTGACTGACCTGCTAGATAAACTGAATTGTGGCATATTATCAGATAAGCTTTTGCTCTATTCTAATGCACCTCTACGAACGAACAGTGTGTTGGATAATTTCTATAAAATTCAGTTAAAGCTATACAAGGAATGCATGTATATTTTTTTTTCAAATCTTATTCCCGAAGGAAAATGTATAACATCAGAAATAAAAAAATAATTTTATTCAGCAATGATGATTAAATTACTTTAATCAAAAGTAACAGTAAAAACATTTACAAAATGATAAAAGATTTAAATAAAAGATTCAAATAAATGCTGTTTTTTTTAACTTCCTATTCTTCAAAGAATCTTGTGGAAAATAATACATCGTGGTAACCACAGAAATATTAAACATTTTCAACATTGATAATAATAATAAGAAATGCTTCTTGTGCAACAAATCATATTTGAATGATTTCTGAAGGGTCACGTGACACTGATGCCTGGAGGAATGATGCTGAAAATCAGCTTTGCCATAATAGGAATAAATTACATTTTAAAATACATTAAAATAGGAAACCGCTATTTTTAATTGCACACAGTATTTCACAGTATTATTGTTTTTACTGTATTTCTTAACAAATAAATGCAAACTTGCTGAGCATAATTGAATTTTTTTCCAAAAACATTAAACATTTTTACCAACCCCAAACTTTTGAATGATAACATACATTTGCTCCAAGATAAATTGAAGCGATTTCATTTATGAATTGAACGTGTTACTATGTAATTTAACTATTTAAAGAACAATAAATTGAATGTCAGAAAATATCGATTATCAAATATCAAATATCAGACTTCATTCCAGAAAATACAAATAACATTCAAATTTTTTTACCACATAACGAACACATTTAATGAAAAATCACATTGTTCTAGAAACATCCAATTCACTTCTATGGTATGTTCTGTAAAGCTTGTCTGAGTTGGCAACAGTAACCAAAAGGGGGTGGAGCTTATCAAAGGGTCAATTTAAAGTCTATTAGTTTATACGGTGGATTAAAGTAAAAATTTAATCCACATTGAGCTGACAGAACTAATGATCAAAAGGTAAATTTTATTCACTCTTAGGTAAAACCGCATTACAGGCTGGGGATTAAACAGGAGTCAAGTAGTAGAGGATGAGGAAATCTTTTTTTCCTTCTGAAAGCAGCAAATCAGCCTCTGTCATGCACACTGATGTCTGGGAAATACCTCAAGTCCCTAAACGACAAACAGACACATGCTGAGCTGAAGCTGGGGGCGACAGCGTGTGAACAGGAAGAGCACAGACGTGCTCTCATAACTCCAGCAGGGAAAATCAGCTAATACAAGGCTGTCTGTCTCTGAGAGATGTACAGTAGGTAATGCAGCATATTATTGCTAAGAGACTGGAGAGTAGAATCAGACTTAATCCTTCTTATGATTCCAGATTGTATAATTGTCACCTTCAATCGTATTAACAGCCCAAGTCTGTGACATTGGTGGTGGTAATGAAACCATTGAGTAATGGTTTTACTCAAACCAAATGTATAGCAATTAGATTTTACAACAATATTAAATGTAAGGTTAATGCCTGATAATTCCTGGTCTCATGTTAATTTGAATTAAAAAGGCCTAAAATTAACTTTTTCCACACCTGCTAATTGGTGGGTGAATTGAGAAAACGTACTAGCCATGATAGTGAACTTACAGTACATCAGGAAGGTCAGACTATCGGTCTTACAATTCAATTTAAAACATTAATTATGTTGTATGTTGTAGCTCCTAATAAAGTAACCAACTGATGACTGACTTTCAGATTTTTCAAGCCAATTTTTACTACCATTTGGTCGTTGGTAATGTTTATTTCGGACTCTCTTTTGGTGTTTCAACAGATTTTTTGGAGGACCTTTTGTGAAACCAGCCACTAACCACTATATCTCACCATCGCTGTGATCTCATCAAAGGACTGTAGATAACCAACAATCTTTGACTTGTGTGCAGGCTCAACACGGGCGAAGCACCGTGCCCTTTTCACAGCCTCTCGCTGGGCCTCTGGAGTCAGGTCATCGAACTCTCTACCCGTGTAGGCCCTTCCTTCCACGTCTTCATCCTCTTTGAAAATGCCGATGCGTCTGCAAATGGCCACGGCGGTGCCCTTGTTGTCCCCAGTGATCATGATGACACGTATACCGGCCTTACTGCACAGCTTCACTGAGCCAATCACCTCCTTTCTGGGCGGATCCAACATCCCCACACAGCCAACGAAGGTGAGATTTGACTAAACAGATGAACAAATTTTGCATGTAATCCAAGAAATATAAATTTACATGTACAGCGGCATGAGACTTAATCCACATGCAAAATGTATGAACAAAAGCAATACCACAAAAAGTGGAATCTACAAATAAATATTATTTATTTGTGTGTGTATGTATTATTTATTTGTGTATATATATATATATATATATATATATATATATATATATATATATATATATATATATATATAATATATATATATATATATATATATATATATATATTATAATATATGAGAGTTCAGATTGCAAAAGCCTTATGCCATCTTGACTTTGTATTCTTAAAATGATCATTTTATCAAGCTGTATTTTAGTTCAATAATCTACTTAAATGGCAAGAAAAATTAGCCATTAATTGTCATTTAAGTGAAATTACTGAATTTACATATACAAGCTTGATAAAAATGATCATTTTAGAAGAAAATTTCAGATGGCATTTAGAGGCTTTTGCATCTGAAACTCTTCATATATATATATAATATATATATATATATATATATATATATGGCACGCTCTGGTGGACATTCCTGCAGTCAGTATGCCTATTGTACGCTCCCTCAAAGCTTGTGACATCTGTGGCATTGTGCTGTCTGGTAAAACTGCACATTTTAGAGTGGCATTTTATTGTAGCCAGCTAAGGCACACCTGTGCAATAATCATGCCATCTAATCAGCATCTTGATATGCCACACCTGTGAGGTGGATGGATTATCTCGGCAAAAGAGAAGTGCTCACTAACAGATTTAGACAGATTTGTGAACAATGTTCGAGAGAAATAGGCCTTTTGTGTACATAGAAAAAGTCTTAGATCTTTGAGTTCAGCTAATGAAAAATGGGGGCAAAAACAAAAGTGTTGCGTTTATAATTTTGTTCAGTGTAATATGTTGCTTCAATAACTGACAATTTTTAATAATAAATATAATCTTATATACACTAATATAATAATAACTAATTAAAAATTGTAATTAATAATTGTTTTAATACATAATTTTAACCCAACAACATTCTATTTGAGAAGTGTGTCCTTGTTTGCCCTTTGTTTTGCTAATGTAACGGAATGGAACTGTTATATATTTTGTGTCTAGTCAAAAAACCATCGTGGTAAAACATGAAGTGCACAGATCTGTATGAAGATTTTACACAACATTCAAACTCTTACCTCATACTCTGAGAACTTGACAGCATTTTCCAGGTCCATTTTGTCATCAGAAGGAGGAGCGTCTCGTGTGGCCAAAGCCAAGCAGCGTAGTGTGTCTCTGCCTGACCCCCAGTCTCTAATAGTGCTCATCAGCTCCTCCTTCACTGCCATGGTCAACGGGACACGGTCTTTACCAACACGCACAAACTGACAACGGTCAATCACGCTCTCTGGAGCACCCTACATACAGAAAAAATGAAAGGAGAACCAGGTGTGATGCAAATAGCAAAGTTTACTGAAGGTATTTATAGATGTCCGATGTTCAGTGTTGGGGGTAACGCAATGCACGTAATCAGATTACTTTTTTAAAAGTAATGCATTACTTCTAAATCTACAACTAAATATTTGAGTTACGTTTTCAAATAAGTAACTCAAGTAACTTTGTTTTCCCAATTATTAACTGGCAGCTCTCCTGTCCCCATTTTGAGAGAAATCCGGAGTCAGGCAGAGGCGTTGTGTGCGCTGTATGAACATGATGGATATTGTAGTTCTAGACTAAATGTGCGCATGCTTTATTCATCTCACTTGCGCAAAAACATTCAGTATTACTCAAAATGAATAAAAACTTTGGAATACAAACTCAAGAGTTTTATGCAAACCTGGAATAGTTAAATACAATAAATCAAACCTACTTTATGCATTTAATCTTACTTTTTAACCAATGTCTTTGCTGCTGGCTTTCGATGATCCAATTCAACTATACTAAAGCAAAATTAACTTCAGATAAACATCACATTTGTGTTTTTTTTATTGCTGAGGAGTGTTTAACTTTCTTCTCCTGCATCCTATTTGTCTGCAATCCAGAATGGAAAGCACAGCTGAAAGGTTTGTTTGTGAAGCGCCCTCTACTTTACAGGTGTATTTTGCCTTTATATTTGCCAAAAATAGAACCTTTGTTTTTTTTTAATTAGAAACACAAAAAAACAAGACCAGTCCAGATGAAAGAAAGTAACACAAAAAAATGTAATGTATTACTTTCCATAAAAAGTAACTAAGTAATGCGATTTGTTACTTTTTAGGAAGTAATGCAATATTGTAAAATTGCTTTTTTTAAATAGATTTTCTCCAACACTGCCACTGTTATGGGTGTGTTTACGCTGGCAATACCTTGACAAACATCTTGCTCTGAGAGTTTGAGCCATTGGGAGTGCAGTACACAGACATGGACTTCCTGTCTCTGGAAAACTCCAGTGTGAATTTTTTCTGCATGAGTTTTTTGATGATCTAGGGGGAAGAGGGGAAGAAAAGAGAGAATACATTACACAAAAGTGAAACACTCTCTGCTATCATGTTGGGTAAGATGCCACTCTCTCAGCTGTTTTCTAGGGTTGTCTTCAGACATTACTGTTTGTAGTCAGCAGTCAAGCCCAGGTGGTTAGAGAAGAGTCTCATACACAGTAACTGACATACTTTATGCAAACACTGCAATAGTTTTCTCAAAAAGTGTTTAGACTTTAATTACAGTAGCAACAGAAAATTTCAAATTAGGCTTGAAACCAGTCGGAAGGTTAAACAATTAGGCATTCCTGCATAACTTTTTATTTAAAAAAAAAAAAGAAAAAAAGTACACAACATTTAATGAAAAAGGATTCAAAAGTTTTGGGGTTGGTAGGATATTTTAATGTGTTTAAAAGGCGTATCTAATACTCGCAAAGGCAACATTTATTTATTACAAATACAGTAAACAGTAATATTGTGAAATATTAGTACAATTCAACAGTTTTCTATTTTAATATATTTTAATTTATTCCTGTGATGGAATAGCTGAATTTTTATTTGCAATTACTCTAGTTCTGTGTCACATGATCTTTCAGAAATCATTATAATATCCTGATTTGGTTGCCAAGAAACATTTCTTAATTGCTTAATATTTTTGTAGAAACCATGATACATTTTTGCAGATTATTTGATGAATAGAAAGTTAAATAGAAAGTTAAAATGAACAGCATTTTTGCACAATTTAATGTGTCCTTGCTGAATAAAAGTATTAATTTTTTTTATCTTACTTTTCTAGCATAAATAAAAATATATTTTGCTAAAAAATAGAAACTGATCATCTCCCATAATTTTCTGTTATGCATTCACTTTTGAAAATAAATAAATAAAATAAAATCAAATAACCACAAAAAATATGCAAGAGAAACATTTAGTGATGCAAGAGGATAATTTTGCCACTAGGTGGAAACCACCTCCATCACATGAGAACAGAGAGCATTTACACTGACCTACCTACTGTGTTGCTGTCTCTGTCTGTGGCTCTGTTTTATATTGGGATCAGATGATCTACTCAGTCATTCTACAGATGTTAAGATAAGGCATGCATGTGCGAGAGAAAACCAGTGTCTCCCGTTTCCAGCTTATCTGAGAACAACACAACGTCATTCCTCAGCAGGTTTCCTGTCTTTTCAATCCTCAACAGCTTTAAAAAAACACACATCTAACTCCCTATTACATCAATTAATGCACCCATCCAACCATCTGACATCTTTGAACGTTTACCACTAATATGTAGAGAGAAATGTCTCTCTTTTGTTTCCATAGGGCAGTGAAGTTTTGGATCGGAGTGGAAAGTTTAGATAACCAGGCGAGTGTATGAAGAGGTTATCTAAATATTATGCTTTTCCTCTGGGAGTCTGTGTGACTAAGTTTATATTTTGGAGAGAAGAAGGATTCAGGGGTCAGCAGAATAAAGGAAGTGGTGCTGGTCATTCACTCTTTCAGAGAAAAATGATCCCCGTAGGGAAAAGGGAGAGAGGGATCAAGACTAGTCCACTGTTCCAATGTTTTATTTTGTCCCAGTGGTCTTTCACATCATACTAACATACTGACTTATTGGGAAAACTCAGTTTTCTCAGAATACTGAAGCCTGATTGGTTCACGCCTTTCAGCCCGCCAAAAAAGGCGGGGCCGATTGCCTATTTAAGTCGTGCAAAAAGTCATTTTCGTGAAAAATTTTCTCCTTCAAGTGCGATGATAATCTCGCGGACTCCAAAGAGAAGAAAGAAGCCTTATGCTCGCCGTTTAACAAGCCTGAAGCAGGGTATTAATGGCGCTTTCACACTTGCAACTCACTCAGCATTTCTCCCCTGCGGCCATCCGGAAATTACTCGAATAGCAAATTAGGAAATTTCACGTTTGCTTCAAAATGACGCGCCATGAGTGTGGCACATAGAGGGCTCCTCTGCATCCCTCGAATGAACACACACTGAGTGTATCACATGCCTGGGAAATACCAACGCTGAGGCTGCACTCACAAAGACCAACTGCTCTCGCACAGGCGAGCATGGGTCTCACACTGCTGTGCTCTGGGACCACTTTCTTTAAAGCGAGCAACCCTGCCTTGCATGCTCTCCCATTGTCTTCCCTGCTCGAGCAGAGATGGAAGAAACAGTGGAGCCGCGGGGCGGGGTAACCAGACTGTAGTTAGCTCACGTCGGCCCAGCGCCTACGTGCCTCATTTTCCCCTCAGCATGACGATTCACAAGTGCTCTGCAAGACCAGCACCCCTCACTTTGTGCAAGCGGCATGGTTTATTTTGGCGGCTCCGAGGAGGACTTTGATGACAGTATGTTGCTAGTTGCTTCTGGAGGCAGAGGACTAAGTGAACTTTGCCGATGACTCCATCCCCGGCCTCTAAAAGAGACAGACACAGCCAGGCCTCGGCAGGACTTGGAGCTCATCTGCATCCTTACAAGGGATGTAGAAGAGTTGGGCTTAAAGTGGTCAACCCCAGAGGAGCCGGCCCACAGCCGCATCTGCTAGCCCACAGCCCTCGGCTGGAAGACCAAGGTGGCCCATCCCTTTAAGCCATGCAGAGCTAAGCCAGAACGTACGCCGCTAGTGGCCAAGCTGGATCTGGCCTTCATACAACCTCCAGGTCCTCCAGGTATCCCAGGTTAAGCTTCTCGCCATGGCCTTCAAAGAGCTGCGCAGCACAACTGACCTCGCCCTGCACGCCAGGCCACGGCCCAAACGATCGGTCATGCCATGGACAACCTGGTGTTCCACGAGCGCCACCTTTGGCTGAATTTGATGGAGATCAAGGACGCAGACAAGACAGCCCTTCTTGACTCTCCCTTTGGTCTATTTTGTTCTGGAGTAGATGGCTTTGTGGAGCTTTTTACAGCAGCCAGAAGTTGTCACATGCGATGTGCCACTTCCTGCCAAGCTTCCACCCAGCTAAGCGCTACCCGTTTCCCAGGATTTTGCCCAATCCATATCAGTTGGGGATAGAATCGTGCTTAGTGGAGACTCCATCCCCAGGTGGTCCGCATAATCTGGAGCATTTTTGGGCAAGCAGAGGTGCTATTTGCTTCGAAAGAGAACTCCTACTGCCCGGTGTTCTTCGCAAAGGAGAAGGCACATTAGCCAACAGGTGGCCTCCTCTGCACCTTTACACCTTTCCTTCGGTAGTTCTGCTCCCTCAGGTCATCAATCGAATCAGGTAGGACAGATGCTCTTGGTTCCCTGAGATAACAGGAATGAGCAGTACGTAGCTTGCTATGCTACTGCGCCTACACAAGAGTCGACGCAGCCGCTCCTCAGGCAAAAAATTCTGATGAAAATGGCTTTCAGTGTGACTTAAATAGGCTGTCGGCCCCACACTCGTTCAGCGGGCTGAAAGGCCATTGCAGATGCAACAACAAGTGCAGCAGGTTTATTAGGCTGCTGTCACTTTAAGACCTGCCACACGCGGATCTGACACGCATCCCATTTTGTCAAATTTAGGACTTCATTTAACTGTGCTTGCAAGGACACTCGACAGAACGGCCATGTCTTCATTTCTTTTAACCCTTGTGCTGCATTAGATTTTTTACGCCGTTGAGTGCATTAAGGGACAAAAATGGCCACATATTAAACATTGCCTAAAATATTATATATTATTATTATTTTCCACTTTTACCAAGTTAAATCTTTTAACCAGCATCAGTCCTCATCATAACTACACAAATAATTATTTTATTTCAGGATTTTAACCCTTTAAATACCAGTTTTGGTGGCGATAATATCAATTTGTATAAGAGGAAAAAACACAAAAATGTAATTATTTTCCATATACTAAATGCAAATAGAAAACTTTAGCTTTGGATTATCACAGTCTTGAATATGTCAAAGATTAGCGGCAACATTATTTCTGGTGCATTTAAAGATTTTGTGTTATGTCAGATTTTTAAAAAAAATCTCTCTTAGCGCGTTAAGGGACAAAAATGGCCACATATTAAACACATGCCTAAAATATTATATATTATTATTATTTTCCACTTTTACCAAGTTAAATCTTTTAACCAGCATCAGTCCTCATCATAACTACCAAATATTTATTTTATTTCAGGATTTTAACCCTTTAAATACCAGTTTTGGTGGCGATACCATCAATTTGTATAAGAGGAAAAAACACAAAAATGTAATTATTTTCCATATACTAAATGCAAATAGAAAACTTTAGCTTTGGATTATCACAGTCTTGAATATGTCAAAGATTAGCGGCAACATTATTTCTGGTGCATTTAAAGATTTTGTGTTATGTCAGATTTTTAAAAAAAATCCCTCTTAGCGCGTTAAGGGACAAAAATGGCCACATATTAAACACATGCCTAAAATATTATATATTATTATTATTTTCCACTTTTACCAAGTTAAATCTTTTAACCAGCATCAGTCCTCATCATAACTACCAAATATTTATTTTATTTCAGGATTTTAACCCTTTAAATACCAGTTTTGGTGGCGATACCATCAATTTGTATAAGAGGAAAAAACACAAAAATGTAATTATTTTCCATATACTAAATGCAAAGAGAAAACTTTAGCTTTGGATTATCACAGTCTTGAATATGTAAAAGATAAGAGGCAACATTATTTCTGGTGCATTTAAAGATTTTGTGTTATGTCAGATTTTTAAAAAAAATCCCTCTTAGCGCGTTAAGGGACAAAAATGGCCACATATTAAACACATGCCTAAAATATTATATATTATTATTATTTTCCACTTTTACCAAGTTAAATCTTTTAACCAGCATCAGTCCTCATCATAACTACCAAACATTTATTATATTTCAGGATTTTAACCCTTTAAATACCAGTTTTGGTGGCGATACCATCAATTTGTATAAGAGGAAAAAACACAAAAATGTAATTATTTTCCATATATTAAATGCAAAGAGAAAACTTTAGCTTTGGATTATCACAGTCTTGAATATGTAAAAGATAAGAGGCAACATTATTTCTGGTGGATTTAAAGATTTTGTGTTATGTCAGATTTAAAAAAAAAAATCCCTCTTAGCACGTTAAGGGACAAAAATGGCCACATATTAAACACATGCCTAAAATATTATATATTATTATTATTTTCCACTTTTACCAAGTTAAATCTTTTAACCAGCATCAGTCCTCATCATAACTACCAAACATTTATTTTATTTCAGGATTTTAACCCTTTAAATACCAGTTTTGGTGGCGATACCATCAATTTGTATAAGAGGAAAAAACACAAAAATTTAATTATTTTTCCATATACTAAATGCAAAGTCAAACCCTTGGCTTTGGATTATCACAGTCTTGAATATGCCAAAGATTAGCAGCAACATTATTTTTTGTGCATTTTTATTTTTTGTGCTATGTCAGATTTTTTTTTAAATCACACATGGCGCAAGTACAAATTTGGTCCTATTTGAACCCATTAAAATATCCATTTTTGAACCCACTGTCATAATATCATAAAATCATCATTTCTATTCAAATACCCTGTCATTACCAAGCCTTGGGGTAAAATATTTACTTTTTACTGTTTTCCACCAGTTGGTACCATTTTTCATATAATTGACATACTGCAAACATCTGTAGTACTGCAAACATTTTCCTGATTTCTACTAGGAGATTATAACCTGTGCCTGTCTCACTACACATGTAATTTGCTAAAGCAAAACTACAAGATCACCATGAACATGAATTTTTATTTTTTTCTATAAACAATTTAAATCTATGAACATATAAAACATATCAAAACTTCAAAACAAAATGGGGTCATTCTTCAGCTCATTTGCAGTAGCTGCAGAATTGCAATGCATGCTCCTTACGATGTAAATGCCACATTTTGAGCAGGTGGTAGAGATTTTTCTTTTTTTGTTAGGGCAGAAACTGCACCCCCTCCTCCTCTTGTCATGGGTGTCTGCAGACCCACTAGCTTTTCTTCATCTTGTCGAGTTTAAAATTGCCGCACCAAAGATGTGCACAGCTTTATAACTTCTGCATCAACCACACTTGTATGAAAGGCAGACTTTGTTTTAGATCCCTCGCAGCTACTTCTTTGTGTTGCCGCAAGATGAAAGGTGTTATTATTGTCTAAGGAATGACTGCATGGTTGTGTTTGTGCCTCTAAAATTATCAATTTGAAACATAGACTGCTAAAAAAAAAAAAAAACGAAGCTGTGTCAAAGATGCGTAAAATTCAAAAGATTCATGTTTGTGCGTAAAATACCGAAAGAAAACAATGCAGTGAGAAGCGCGTTCTCTTGCTAAATGCACGCACACGCACACGCACACACACACACACACACACACACACACACACACACAAAGAGAGAGAGAGTAGACAGAAAGGGTAAAATATGACCTTTAGGATATTGTGATTTGTCACTCGCCTAAACACCATGTATTATATTTAGGCCCTACACACACACACTTTTGTCAACACAGACACACATTGCTCTCAGACATCCACACATACTCAGAAACATCATTTTAGATCATTGAGCCATTAAAATGCTTCATAAAACACTCCATAGTGCCCCTAGTGGAAACCAGGAAAATAACGTGCATTTCCACCCATAGGGAATACATATGTAGTGACGTCATCTGTTGGAACACACTATATTATGCAAATATAATGCTTTTGCTTCAAAATGAAAGGATGTTTCAACATAAATCATGATTTGTGTATTAATGACGGCCCCGGCTTTAAACGAGGTTTTAATGGGTTTCAATGGGACATTTTTGTCCATTATGGTGCTGAGTGTTACTATTTGTTCTACACAAAGTGTGTTATAAAATATTTTGCAAAATGGGATAATTTTTTTTACATTTATCCCAAAAGTCACAATTTTGCCAAATTACATATCATTTGCATTAAAACAGCCAAAATGGTCAAAGAAATGAAACTGCAAAAGACCAAAAATGTCCCTAATGCAGCATAAGGGTTAAATATCCTGTCTTGCACCACTGACCAAACTTTATGAGCTCTAATATTTCTTCTGAAGCTTCAAATATCTATCACTCCATTTATCGTTTTTCATCACTAACTCTCCAGTTATTGCAGTCTGTCTCATATTCTGGTGCACAGCATGTCTCCCTTCTTACCTGGTTACAAGCTGCAGCTCGGTCCACTTTGCTAAGTCCAGAGAGATCCGTTTTAAACACGTTCATCTTCTCAACCAGCGTTGTGAGCGCAGTTTCCGTGGCCTCGCCCACTTTCTCGTACACTCCTTTAGCCTGCGGGACAGAATAAGCACAAAAGTGTGTAAACATTCAGTGCCCTATCAGCTCAAACAACATGAAGTATGGCACTTGCATAATCATTTAAAACATAAAATTAGAGTCATGCACTCACTTCAGAAATGATTGTTACTGTGCACTTTAAATGTCACATGAAAGCAATGGACCATGCGAGTATGCACTGTAACAAAGAAATCCAACAAAGCAACAAAGCATGTCCTATTATAACATTTTAAATAATTTCTATATAGGGTTGTTAGCATTTTTGTCCTGTTAATTTTCATGACTTTCCCGGTCATTCTTGATTACTGGATGATATATTATTTTTATGAGAAGCATATGATCGTTTTCTAAGGCTGTTTGGGTTTTGATTCTTAGGTACTGGTAAACTGTATACATTCAACGCAAATCAATTTAGAAAAAAATCCATTTACTGTACACTAGTGTTCAAAATCTTGGGGCCTGTTAGATGTTTTAATGTTTTTGAAAGAAGTTGTGCTCTCCAAGGATGCATTTATTTGATCAAAAACACAGTAAAAACAATAATATAGTGAAATATAATTACAATTAAAAATAACTGTTTTCATTCAAATATAATTAAATTCCTGTGATGGCAAAGCTAAATTTTTTGCATCATTACAGTCTTCAGTCTCACATGATTCTTCAGAAATCATTCTAATATAATAATTTGCTTCTCAAGAAAGATTTCTTATTATCAATGTTGAAAACAGTTCTGCTTAATATTTTTGTGGAAACCATGATTTCTTTGATGGAAAAAAACAGCATTAATTTAAAATGGAAAGGTTTGTATCAATATAAATGTCTAAATGAGTAATTGATAAACAGTGGTATATTGTAAAAAAAAAATACATTTCCAAGACTATAAATAACAATTTTAAATTTATATAATATTTCCAGGTTTTCCATGACCGTGGGAATCCAGTTTGTAACTGTAATGGCTGCACCTAAAGATCATGGGCTGTCACTATTCCTCAATTAAATTAGAGTACTCGATTTTTAAAAAAATCCTCGATTGTAATTTACCCGTGTCGAGTAACCGGCAAAATTACGGAAGTCGCGCATTCCACAGAAAAGAATCCAAGAAAAGCATTATTAGACCGATTTCTAAGGCTGAACAATGTATTTAAACCATTAAAAAAAAACATACTACAGCATAGATCATGCTATTGAGTGCTTTAATTATTTACATGCTTGTAGGTTATGTAAGTCTCAGAGCGGCTTTGTTCACAGATGCTGCTCCACATGAACTATCATTTACATACGTGAAGCGCATCTCAAACTCTATCTTGTTTGGGTCTATATGTTTGGGTTGCTTATAACGTTCATCTGGGAATGCAATGTGCGCCATTTCATCAGATTTGTAAGGTGAATCCTTTATAAACCCATGCCAACAAAGGAGAATACATCATTATATGTTTTAATGTTATTATTGACTCATTGTTATTATTTATATATGTATTTTAAGTCATTTTAAGAAGTTTGCTTAGGTCTGCTTTTATCACTACAAAAAATATCTGAATAAGCGTCAAAATAATCGTCAGATGACTCGATTAGTTAGTGATCGTTAGTGATAGCCCTAACAGTTTGTTCTATGAAAATCCCAGGCTAACATTTGTTACTCATCATTCAAACACATGGCTCTTGTGTTAACATCTATTATAATGGTATATTATATTCACAGTTCACTTTATGGATGACGGTCAACTCTGTCCTGAAATATTTGCATTATTCCAGGAAGCAGGGTGCTGTGGTAGTGAAACATGACATTTACTCAACTAGCGATTATTTATCGCTATTTATAGATTAAAGCCTGAATTATAAGTAATAATTTTTTCTTTTAAATATTTGCTTGATATTGCTGATTTAGTTAACTTTAACATTAGATTGGGTGCCTTTAACAACAAAGCACGCTTTAAAAATCTTCAGCTTGTCCTAACTTGCACTGTCCTTTACCCTACCCGACAACCACGGAAAAACGCTATGATATTATGCAACAGTAACCATGATACCATGGCAATGGCACAGAGGTTAGAAATACAAGCCAAATGCACAAAACAAGCAAATTAAAAAGCTGTCTGTCCCTAAAGAACACAGGGTGAATAGTTGAAGTGAATAGAAAACACTACAGCAGTGAGAGTAGGACAGACTCAAAAACACTGACCAAGACTCATTTTGTTAAACTCAGAAGGGTAAATATGGCATCCGAGGCTTGGATGCCGGAGAAGATCCACGCACACACCACTGACCTCATTATAGTCCAGCGAAGAGTCGTTGCACAAGGAGCAGACAGTAGCCAGTTCCACTAGACCATCATAATCCACACTGCACAGGCTTGTCAGCTTTCAGCCTAAGGGGAGACAGTTATTGCAAAATAAAGGGATGTAAATACGAATGAGTATTAGATTATTTGGAGGAGGTAAAAATGACGATGTTTTGGGAAGGATCAAGGACTCAAGAGTTTGTTTGTGTGTGCTCTTACACTTGTCCCTCCGGAGCATAGGTTGAGCGGTGATGGTGAACTCATGCAGGGAGCAGCTGGTGTCATCAGCCTTATTAACCACAAACATCTAAGAGAGACAGAAGTGAGATGGGGAGAGAGACAGCATGAGAAACATGGAGATTAACGAAACATAATGCACATCAGGGTTACAAATTCTTTAGGACATTTAATTTCTATGACTTCTTTCCAGTTGTTCATTATTATTGGATTAGGATTTTTGTTTCTGAGATTGCAAATATGAGAGATATATATATATATATATATAATATATATATATATATATATAATATATATATATATATATATATATATATATATATATATATATAATTAAATGAAAATAAATTATAAATTTTATACGTTTTCTAAAGTAAACTTAACCTTTTGTAAATATATACATCAAAGTTTAGGGTCAGGAAAACGCATGATTAAAAAAAAAAAGTCTCTAATGCTCATCAAGGCGGCATTTATTATAACAAAAAATTATTTTTCAAGATTTTCTGATGGTTTGAAAGAACATTTATTTGAAAAAAACTTTTTTTTTTTTTTTACAATGTGAAAGTATTTACTGTCCCTTTTGCTCAATTTAATGCTTCCTTGCTTAAAAGAACACCAAACTTTTGAATGTAATAAAATAATAATATTAAATATAAAAACTACTGGCCAAATGGGCTGGCAGAAAAAAAAAATCTTATCGTTGAGCCTTGTATCCATAAACAAAATATGTCCACCATAGAAACTTCCATGACTTCAATGTTTTTAATTTCCAAAACATCCGCAGGCCAGGAAAAGTCCATTTTAAAATTCACTGATATTCCCAGGTTTTCCATGAGGAAATCCTGGCACATAAAGTTCTAAATGCTTATACGTTTACCATTTAAAAGTGGTTCGTGTAATTAAATAAGTTGGAAACACAAACTCCACAACTGTGCCTAAGAAAACATGGTTAAAAAAAGAACAAGAAAATAAGTTATCCAAGGCATCTGAAAATAGTTACAAAGTTGTGACTCCACCCAATCAGCTCTGGGGTTTCCCTCATCTCCCGGCCAATCAGAGGCCGAGCAATGATGTCATAATGCACTGGGTAGGATCCTGTGTTTAGTGGCCTGGCATTAGCTCTTCCCTGTCTGAACCAACACACTCAACACAACTGCTAGCAGACAACATAGACTACAATAAACTACTGCCTCCTACTGAAATGTCTGCTTTCAATAGACCAAATGAGGTGAAAAAGAGCAAACAAATCACTTTGCTCATGTTTTAGCAGAGATTTGTCCAGTTTTATTATAATTAACTCCAGGTGTTGTACTGTACTGTGTTGTTTAGTGTGCACAACCAAGACTAAATTCTACTGCATTACTGAAGCAAATAAAGTGTTTCTGATTTTTTGAATCAACATCAGAAAAGTGTTCAGAAAAGGTAAACGACATGAGGTGAAGATGAGTTCAGCCTGACAACCTCAGACAAATGGGCCAAACCCATAATGCAATGTTTATTTATTTATTTATTTTTTACATCAAGTCTTTGCTACAACATTCATCACACTGAAACGAGCCAGCAGGAGCTGTGGCAGCCCTGGGCGTGTTTCAGCAGAGAGAAGAGAGATCTTATTTTCTCACCATCCCCTTCCTCCAGTATGTGGGCGTAGTGGCAGATGAAACAGGTGGATGGTGGAATGGAACTCATAAACCCAATTTGGCGAACACCATTGATCGCAGTCCCCACCTTTCTGTTTGGATGACAGGTCTGAAATGGAGGTGCGCGCTGGGAACGAGTAAAAATGACTCCTGATCTTACGAGGTGCCGTAAATGTTGACTATGCAGGTGGACTTGCTGAAATGTGTTTTGTCATGATTAAAAGCCACTGCGGTCGAGCTCAAGCTGCATGGACACACACACACAAATCGCTAAAACATCACTTGCCAAGCAGCCATGTATGGGCAGTTCCTTAAAAAGAAAATCATATGAAAGATAGTCTCAAACGTACACAAATGTACAAACACGCAGAGGGAAAAACATCCTCTCTTGGCACGACTTCACTCACAGCAAGACTCAAATGTGTCTGATTAAAGCATTAATGGAGCAGTTAAGTTGTAAAACTTTCAGAGTTCCACAGTACTCCTATTTCCTGTTTGAAACGGACACACATACACAAAACTTAAGTGTGGAAAACACAAAGCGAGCGGCAGTCAGCAGCAATCAGAGGGCTGGATCATGCCCCTAAGCCCTTAAAATAAATGGATTATTGAGTTAGCTTGCTCTGCTGGAAAGAACAGTCTTCTCAGGCAAAAAAAAAAGTCTTTATAAAGTAATGACCAAATTATCATAACAACTACTGGTACACAGTGCCATTTCTCTGCATTAGAAGTATTTTTTACTTCATAAAGCTAACATAAAAGAGCAAATAATTAAATATGCGTATTTTTGGGAACACTACAGCATGGGATTGTTGTAGCAGTGGGCCAGCTGATTCTAACCCCAAGTTACAAAAGCAGCAGGTTCTCTTTTCTGGTAAACACTATTTTTATGATCTGCTTCTCTGGTCTTTAACTACACAGGAATCTGTGCTGCTCGATTTCCACAGTCAAACACCGTGCAAAGAGACATTGTCAACTGGGCAAGAGAGAAAAGAAGAAAATTAGACCCAGTTGCTTGCCCACTATCTCAATGTACTCTTTGACCTGGGAATGCTTGTCTCTGACATGTTCATTTAGTGAAAAATCTTTGCTTGGTTGTTCGTTAGGTATTTATAGGCACGCATATCACCCTATTAACTCCACAAGAATTGAATGACTATATTTGATCATGTTCTACAAATAAACCCTACTCACCATGTATACTGGCTTTGTTACTTAATTTTATCATTCTTTGAGTGTTGAACCATTAACATGGTTTAAAACAATATTTAACAATATTTTAATCCATTCTGCTGAAAAGAAGATTTTGCCTCACAAGAATTTCAACTTTTTTTATGAATCGAGTAAATAAAAATGTAGTATATTTTGTGCAAAAAGTACTAATCAACAGACGCAGCCGGATAATTTCCATAATGACCAACCCAATCTACCAAGAGCAGAGCAAATTAGCTTCTGGTTTAGGACATGCCTTTATGGGTCTTTAAATAATGGGCAAATGCAATGCAAAAATAACTGCTTTTTCACTGTGTGTCTTTAGTAAATCCTGACAGTAGTTTTTTAACGCCAAAAGAGGGCTTGTGCAGGCGCAAGCTGTTAGTAAATCTGGCCCTAAATGTCTTCACTATAACTTGCAATCAATTTAATGCATCCTTGCTGAATACATTTTCTTTAACCTCTTAACTTCTTTCACCAAAAATCTTCCTGACCCCAAACTTTTGAACAGTAGTGTATATCGACATTATAGTGGCAATAAAAAAAACACACTATGTAACAGCAATTATTGAACATATTAAGTAAATTCCCCAGAATTATGTAGACCCCCCCCCACCCCTCCACAGTGAGCAGTAATTAAGATGTGACACCCCCAATGTACTGAAATGTACCAACAAGTAGGCCTAGCAGTGATGCATCAGTAGCATAATATAATCTAAAGGAAAAACATGACGATGAGGGTTGTTGCTAGCCTGCATTGTTTGTTTACAGTCATTTATAAATCAGATCTGCACCAAAAACACCAACACCCATCCCATAACTTGGCAGACAAGGAACTGTGTTGCGATACGTTGTCATAGCAACAGATACCAGGGAACAGGGTAGCATGCAGTGATATGCAATGATGAGCCTCTGATAAGGATATGTGTGTGTATGTGTGTATGAGTTTCACAGGAGTGGAAAATTATTTTAGACATCCGTATTTCCGCCTGATTTAGCTTAAGTGACTTCCGCATTAGTGCCAGTGACACTTGGATGATGTCTGGCCTCCAAAAAGCCACACAGTGGGTTGATTGGCTTAGCGATCCTGAACAACACTGCGACATAGTGACAGCCCTAATTCCAAACCCAGGATAAGCATCTTGTCTGTCCCTATAATAAGCCTCTCAGCAGAACGCTTTTAGTACTTAACATTAAGAGGCACAGGAAGTTTAACAGAATGTTGAATCCATTTGGGACACATTTCCACACGCTCAATTTTAAAATTCTGTCTTGCATGTGAAATGTCTTTTCTTCCTTTTCTTTAGGGACTAGGTGATGAATTTTGTCACTGCTTCAGGCTGAGGCTGACATTGTTGCCTGTTCCCCACAGTGGAGTATGAGATTAAAAAAATGAGCAACAATCAGACAGACATGTATTTAACTCTGCTTCTAAATTGAAATTGGCCTCGGTTTGTTTGCATAACTTCGTATGAAATATGAAATTTATATTCGGTTATGAAATTCGGTAATGTCTAATATTAATAGAGAAGGAAAATCAAAATAAGGACTACTGTGTTCAAAATAATAAGTCATTTAACACAAAAGGCACCTAGTACAACAATACAGTGTGTTACAGTGAATAGTCCGCATTAGGCTTTCTAAACACGTGTGTGTGACTCTGCATCCATTCTTGGATCGTGCTGCAGCGAGAGCAGACGCAAGGAGCGTGAGTGGCATAAAAATGACAGCGCACACAAATTAAGGATTGCAGGGGGGAATCCCTTGCTGCTTAAGATGCTGAAGACCAAGGTATGAAGGCAAGAGGATGAGACGAAAAAAAGGCTATCAGACACAAAGTCCATCCTGGACGATTAAAAGCAGGCAAAGCCAAGATGTAGCAGTAGTGTGTGACCAACAGTAAGTCACAATCAGCCTGCCCAGTGCCCAACACACCGTAATCCTGCTGACAAAAGAAGCTAGAGGCTGTCAAGAAATAAATTCATATACAATATACAAAAATCCATTAATATCTATCTACATATATTAAATAAAAAAGTGAATGGGCTTTATTTAGCATTTATTGAATACTTCCCTGCTGAATAAAAGGGTCATGAACTGCTTTTTAAAAATAAATTGTTCTGCATTTTACATTAAAAAACATCCTAATTTAGAAGTAATAAGCTATTTCTTATGCTGTTTTTGAGCTTCTCTTTGAAACACTCTGTTTTGATGGGCTTGCCGCATTCAAAAACTTGGAAGTAAACGCTCCTTGCTATGATTTGGTAACAGTAACAAAATCTAAAACTAGTCATTTTGGGACCTTGGTTTCAATAAAAGCTGTTTTTAGACTAACAGAGAAGTTTTGAGTTCTGAAACTTTTTTAAGGATTCTTGCAACAAAAAAAAAAAAACTTACTGACAAAATCACACACACACATACTTTTTTTAAAGGAAATTAATACTTGTATTCAGCAAGGAAATATTCAATTAATCAAAAGTGATTTGAAAAAGGACTTTTAATTGTTACAAATAATTAGATTTAAATAAAGACTGTTCTTTCGAAGTTTTGTATGCTTAAAAAAATATCACAGTTTCCACAAAAATATTACACAAGTATATTATGGCTTTTTTGATCATTTGGTCTGCTGAAATTGAAAGTCTATTACATAACTGTAAGCCTGAAAGGAGTTTTAGTTTCCAAGACACAGATGTAGGCCTACAGAACCTTCGTAATTTAAAAAGTGTTTTCATTGAGGATCCCCTTGAACAGGATGTATTCGATTGATACTAGGTTTAATATGCATCCAGAAAACACTCATCACTGTTTAAGCTGGTAAAGTGAATGTCGTGGTGTTTGATTACAGTGCTCGCCCTTAATGTTTGAGCTCTGATCGTTGCAGGTCTGGGATCAGGGCGCGGAGTGAGTAAATATTTACCAGAGCGCAGTTGGACTCTTTCCAGAAGGTCCCCGGCACTTGCAGGGAATTAAGCAGTTTCTGAACAGAGGGAACACCCTGCTGTCAAACACAGGAGAGACCTCGGGCAGACACGCACAGATGGACGTTCACATGTGCTGTGGGGCTTTGCAACAAGGAATATAACATATAACATAGGCTTCCTTTGTAAACACTGAAAACTAGGGAGGAGCTCACAATGAAAATGTTGGAGGGCCACTTTAATACGAATGAGAGCACTGTGCAGTAACACAGAAGAGAAAAAAAGATGTGATATGCAATCATGATTTTCCTATTGAAATCCTAAAGGTCACAAAACTAGAAGCAGGAGATGCAAGGAGGCTGATAAATGAATAAAAAGGGTGGGAGAGGTACAAATGGTGGAAAGAAAACAAAGAATACATTCTCCAAACCTTTCCTGCTCTCTTCTTTTGAAATAGCATGGGCATGAAATGCGGAGGGACGAAATGGTACTATAAAAAGATATATATATATATATATATATATATATATATTATATATATATATATATATATATATATATATATATATATATATATATATATATATATATATATATATATATATAAATATTTATAAATAAATATAAATAAAGGCCTGAACTCTGACTATGTAGGAAAATATAAAGTAAACGATTTTGCAATCATGTCCTGCCAACCTGTCTGTACAAGTTTTCCATTGCATGTCTTCAACACTTCCTGACTCTCCGGAAGCAACAACATAAAAGGGACCATGTTCAGACTCTCCTTCGTTAGGACAGTAGAAAATGAACATAAAATGAACAGATTTTAGGCCAGAGTGATGGCACTGAAATACAGCTACAACACCTTAAAACACAAAAGAACAAGTACTTATGCATGCCGTTCTTAGTTGTTTTGTGAGTCAGGTTACATTGTTTGTCACACACACACACACACACACACACACACACACACACACACACACACACACACACACACACACACACACACACACACACACACACACACACACACACACACACACACACACACACACACACACACACACACACACACACACACACACACACACACACACACACACACACAACACCTCATAATGGGTATACAAATGCATACAAACTGCTTGTAACGTATTGGAGTAAATTTAATTACTTTGTAGTTTTACTGAGTATCAAATATATTAGCAACTTTTACTCTCTACTCTAGTACATTTTTGAATAAGTAAATTAACTTTTTACTCCAATACATTTGTGATGAGTAATGCAATTACTCGTTACATTTTGCATGGCACCTAACTTTTTCAGTGAAGGAACAATATCTGTGTGTTTTCCATTTACTCACCCAAACTTGTCAACAAGGCTACTTTACGTGAATGCATTAGCAGGTAGTTGTGAATCGTAGGTGTTTGATTTAGGAGATGAGGTCACGATAAGGCTGAAACCAGCACATCCAGTGCAAGTTGACTTTATTTCATTTTACTTAACATTATTTTGTTTATCTGCTATATTGACGATACCTTTTTGAAGGATATTGCTTTACTTTTGTGCACTTGAGCTTAACTGAGACTTGAGAGTTTGTAGACGTTTAAGAGGCTGTTGTTTCTACCTATATTTTTTGCAATATTCAGTTTGAGTAAAATACTAAAATATCTCCTGTTTCTATGGTCTTCCATATGGCATCCAGAGAGAGCTGCTGCTATTGCATCATTCAACTCTGCATGAGAGACCCTGGCAAGGCATAAAGACTTGCTCTTATAGTAAACACCACTATAGTACAGGCCTTGAAACCCACCTGCCAGAGCTCCTAAAACCACATTCAATGGCGCACACACACAGGTCTGGAATCTGTGAGAAAGAATTCCAAGACGTGGTAAAAAGGAATTCATAAGACGCACTCTGGCCTCAAGTCTCGTCCCCCCCCCCCCCCCCCCTCCTTTTTAAGGGGTATTCCTCAGGTGAATCTATCATGAATTTGAAAATAAAATGCAATTTTTAGGGAGACCTCCAATGCCTCACTTCATGACAGTTTGAAATACGTTCTGGCTCTGGTTATAGCAAGCAATAAATCACCTCTTGTGAATGTACAAATAAAAAAAAGAGGTTCAAAATCTGTGCTGTTTAAGTTATATATTAAAAGAAAAAAGCTCACATATGTCAGCATATGACTGCGAATGAAAAACGAAGCTGTCATAACCCCAGACATAAAATCAAGATCTACCCGCAGACATCAGTTCTGATGCTGAATGAGACACCATCTCTGCGTCTGACTCGAACAGCCACATCACTCACCCTGCAGACAGACATCTGGTTGGTTGTCAGGGTCCCAGTCTTGTCTGAGCAGATTACGGAGGTGCATCCCAGCGTCTCCACCGAGGGCAGTGAACGGACAATGGCGTTTTTCTTGGCCATACGACGGGTTCCGAGTGCCAGGCAGGTGGTGATGACAGCTGGAAGACCCTCCGGGATAGCAGCCACTGCCAAGGCCACAGCTATCTTGAAGTAGTAGATGGCACCTCGGATCCATGAGCCGCCGTGGACCGGGTCGGCGAAATGGCCGATGTTAATGACCCAGACCGCGATGCAGACGAGGGAGATGACCTTTGAGAGCTGTTGACCGAACTCATCTAGCTTCTGCTGCAGCGGAGTTTTCTCCTGCTCAGTTGAAGCCATCTGGTTACGGATCTTACCGATTTCAGTGGAAACACCGGTGGAGATGACAACACCGATGGCCCGACCCGCAGCAATGTTTGTGCCCTTTCGGAAAACATGAGAACAGGCATTTTTAAGCACATACACATATACACCTAAATGAAACAAAGCCACCAAAGACCTTTCAAATCTAAATTTACACTTTTGTAGACTTGGAAACAACAGCATCAGATGTTCCTCTGTCTTATATAATTTTATAAAACGTAGCTTGGAAAAATCATTGACTTGTGTAGAGTTAGCTATAATCTCATTAGGGACATTTTCCCCTGATAGGAAACTACATCTTTCATTACCCAGATGTGTTGGAAAATGCATTAAGCTGGCCTATAAAAGCACATATACAGTTTATTTTAAATGACTAAAGAAGAAAACAGGGAGACTGCATTAACTCTGAAGTTATGCTATCACTCACTAGGCCAATAACGTCACCTGAGCCATTCCCTATCCCCAGATCATATTAACGCAATCTAAGTGGATTGAGAGTGGTCAAATGCATGCCTACTTAGAGCATCTGAATGACCGCAATTGAACGCAGAAATGAAGAGTATGTTTAGACTGAGTGAACGAACAGAATACTTAAGTCTTATTATATCCTACAGTCTAATGACATCATCCAAACAGGACAGAATAAAAAAAGAAGGCTAAAAATTCTATGCGGTGGGAGGCAACTTATTGCTTATATGCAAATATACTGCTTATTATAGGCACATGAGAAGTTCCTCTCCTAAAACAGGAAGTGAAGTACTTACAGAAAACAGCATGTTCTTTTTGTCTTGATTGACAGCTCGAGGATCTGGCACAGGGTCAGTGTGTTTGATAATAGACACAGATTCACCTAAAGAACACAGAACGTTTTAAATAAAGCAATACTGGGAATTGGGCAGTGACAAACGCTGTTTATCTCAGACGTCCACAGTACCTGTGAGAATGGACTGGTCCACTCTTAGGGTGGTGGATTTGATTGATGTGATCCTAATATCTGCTGGCACTTTATCCCCAACTAGAAAACAAAATGGGTTGAGAATTACTTCATCAAAAGGCAGGCAAAGACACTCCTACGTTACTGATGAATGCAAGACAGATTGAAAAAAAGTGTGTGGGACATATGCCTGAGGGGTCATAACTGCAATCATAAACAGGAACTAAAGACAGGCCACTGCACAGCCATCATTCAAGGCTGTTCTTGACCTCTTGTTTTCCAGGTAAACACTTAATTACAGCAGATCGAAGCTGAACTACTAGGACACAAAGCCTGAAGCAAAGAGAAAAAGTGACTGAAACAAAAAGAAAGAGAGAGAAACACCACCTCGAAGACTAACTGCAGACACACTGGAACACCGTTCGATATCCAGTTGATGAGAGCACACAGAGTGATCGATATTCGGTTCATGCTTCTAAAAAAAAAGGTGCTTCTAATACAAAAGAAAAAACCAACCTAGCCAGTTGGATGAAACAGAATCAGTCAATATGTGTCGTTTTCAACTGGGTTTTGTGATTCCTTGCAGTCAATTAGGCTTTAAGCAATACATATTTTGTAGTAGCTTGGGTTAATGAACTTTTGTTCTTTCCTACCTTACTCCAGTCTTCAGTGTCACATGATCCTTCAGAAATCATTCTAATGTTGATTTGCTGCTCAAGAAACATATCATATTCTCAATGTTGTAAAAAGTTGTTCTGTTTAATATTTTCGTTCAAACTGAGATACATTTTCTTTAGAAGGAATAGAAAAGTGTATCCCAAAATGTATCACAGAACTTTCTCTTTTAAATAGAAAGTTCATAAGAGCATTTATTTAAAATAGAAGTCCTTTGTAACATTATAAAAGTTAAGTATTCATGTCTTGTAAAAAAAATAATGTACTGTATATACTTTCAAATACATAATTAAAAATAATATTTAAATAAATCATATTTTTAATAATAATTCTCAATAACTTTTTTCCATCAATAAAATTTTCCATGTTTAAAACCATTTTACAGAAACTAAAGAAATAATGTGCAGTTTCCATGTCTACCTATAACCCTGCAGCTGGGTGTCAGTGAACTTGCAAATTCTCATCCCCATGTCATATAGCTCCTGGACGAGGACCGGCTGCAGGGGCACTTAACAGGCATGTTAAAGCAATTAGAGACCCTTAGTGCCATAATTATACTCCATTTAAACCCTTAGGATGAGCTGGAGGTGCCTGGGTGTGGAAGAGAGCAGCCACACTTCCCATTAGTCTTGTACACACTGCTAGACAAACAGTGGCTGAGCGGCCCGGACAGTGTGGAAAGTTTGGGATATCGACAAATTGAACGACAAATTGTTTTGTTAGTCAGAGTCAAGTGATCTTGCATAATACTATCATGAACAGTAAAATATCTCTTCACCCTATTTCCATTTTTTTCTGCTTCAACCCTCTGGACACAATTTCTCAGCCGAACAGTCTCTCTTCCTCCCACGTCACAGGAATGGCTCACATCAGCCTGGGGGTCTCTGAGGAGGGAGTCAACACCCCCATCAGGGGCTGTTCTGTGTGGGAGAGGGGATAGAGAGGGCACGGTGGGCGGGAAACTGTTTATGCTCCCAGAACGACGGACTTTTCTTTTCTCATTCTTGGATTTTATCACTCCCTCTCTCCCCCCTCAGCGGTGTCTCCCACCCACTCAGTCACACTGAGAATGGGTACTGAACCCATCTAAATGCTAATGCGAGCAGCTTTTCGCCATACCAAGCCAGAACAATGCAAAGTGAGCTAAATATACACAGACATTATGACAGTAGATGGCAAGCATCTGATAGCAGGAAACAGGCCGCCACGGACATCGGGCATAAACCTGATTAGAACGGGTGACGCATGCTTACTTGTAAATGTGGCACAGTGTAATAACAGAGGACGGTGAGTTCAAGATGTTTGCGAATGCTGATCATAAAAGGTCCAAAAGCCTGTGGGTATGACTAAAAGATGATCGGGATAAAGTGAATTCCTTTTAAAACACAGAGTGGATGCTTCACTGTTACTCAGCCCAAAGAGAGTGAAAGAACAACTGAGTTCTTTCAAAATCTCCAGGCATTCTGTAAAAGCCCCATTCTGGTTCATCAGATATTATAATGGAGTGAGAATGTTATTTTTGACTCTCCGAAACAGCTGAGGGAAAGTTCCACTTCGGATATTGTGATTTACTGCAACCATAATGCTGGTACAATGCTGGGTTGACTGGAAATAAAATTGTAAATAATCTATGAATATCTATATTACTCATGCATGCAAACAAAATGGCTAAACTGTTTTCCGACCTCCAACTCTATTGGCGGTGGTCCACAACAAAAGTTCACGAATGGCGGGTACAAGAAAGAACTTTGCCGCAGGGATAGGGGAGCGGATGTTGTGGGTCATATTTTTGGTTGCCATTTTTTTGGCTGTAGTTGCCAATTTATAGATTATAGTTCTCACAAGTGCCTTTGTCCAATGTGTCATTTTCATTCAACCTCTGGAGAAAGTGGAGTTTTTAGGTAGGGATTGTTGTGTGTTTGTTTATACATGTTTGATTGTTGTACTTAGCAACAAGATTATGTCATTGTTGCAGTCGGGTTAGACAGAAATTGAGAAATATATCAGCAGATGCAGCTGTCAACACCTCTGTCCTGCCAGTGCTTCCCACTTACTGAACATGACTTGTTAAATGCTACGACTATAACCAATGAACTCAGCAAAAGCAGTTCAGCATGTGTGTGAATGTGTCTGCACCTCGTTAGTGGATTCTCATAGCTATAAACATGTGGATGAATCTTGAACCTCAGAGCCATCTCCCTTTCCCCCATTGCCCATTATGACAAAGTGCAGAAGATACATAGAGTGCCAGCCATTTCCACCCTCACAGACCTCTGGAGTGGAAACACCTCTTCTCTTCTCCCCTTGGACCTATTCACCTTGTTTCGTTTTTGTTCAGCTTGCAGGCTGGGAAGTGCTCAAGGCTTCAGGAAGAGGAAAATGCCAAAAATCTCACTCGCAAGCCAAAAATATCAATCAATCCAGCCATGGTGTTTAACTATTTAGCAACAAAAATGACATGAGTTTGTTCAAATTGTTGTAGAACAGGGTTCTATTTTTGATGCCATGATCCCCAGAAAGATTGATCCCCTTGTGAAGGATATATAAAGCCATTATATATAAATATATTGTTTTTCAACAGAATTATTATAATAATAATTGTTGTTTCTTACATGAAAATCTGCTGTCCTTTCCAGGGTCAAACCAACTGTGTCTGCCTCTTTTTTGTTCTATTTCAGTTGCGTTTGCTATTTATCTCGTTCTACAGTTACATCTCATAGGTCCTAAACCCTGTTTATTAAATTCTGTATATTAAACATCAATAATGTGTGGTTTTGTGGCTTTCAGGAAGGACAGAAACTGGAAACATCTGGACTGACAGTGATGCTTGTTACTTCACTGTACATGTCTGTCAGTTTGACCTTGACATGGGAGGGACTCTGGGACTTGTTACCATGGTGACATGCCCAATAGGAGTCAGAGGGTGAAGCCTGACAGTGTGAGTGTATATATGTGAGAAGAGAGGAGAATCCGGCCACTGGAATGCGGGCTTGTCAAGGCATTAGACCAAACAGTGCAAATGAACAAAGAGACGCCTGTTACCACCGTGCTAAGACAGGTAATGCAACCACATCTCATTCCTATCTCTTCAATTTCACTTGTCTCTCTCTCTCTCTCTCTCCATCTCCCCGCATTTATTGCTCCCTCCCGCTCATCTGTCTTTCATGCTTTCGCGCTCTCTGTCTCCCTCACACATTCTGTATCTCTCCGTACTCTCGTTCCCTTCAACACCCACGCCAGTCTCATCCAGACTCTCTCACTTTCACCTCCATTCACAAGCAAACGAAGCAATGTGGCTGCATCCATGTTTCTGAATGAATGCGGCTGCTCTTAAACATGAATTGGAAAATCTTGTGGTATAACACTGGGATTATTAGTCTGATCTTTCTTTTTATTTTGCTGTAATAGTGAAAAGCAGTGTATCATCCACCCTCCTCTTTGTCATCTCCTCCACACTTGGCTGATGCAGCCTGGAGATCATTAGCATGCAGAAGCAAACACTGATTACTTTGAAGCCAAGACTAGCAAATGTATATGTGCGCGTGTGATGCACTGATATGGTCAAGCCATAACAGAATGACAACAGGTCTACTTTGATCTCAGCGTCTACATATACACTGGCGGGATCCCCAATTTAGAATGGGCACATTTGTATGTGTGAGGGAGTCACTGCAGTCACTGAGAGTATGGAAACAAAAGGAAGGCTACATCTTCAACAAGAGGTAAGAGAGAACAAAAGACAGAGCACTATAGTCATCTTTCAGCTTTGCACTATGATGAAAAGAATACGTGCGCACACACACACAGATTTTTTCCTGCATGTCTCTGCTTGGCACCCTCATACTCACAGGAAAGCCACTTACGTAATACAGTCTGGGATATTCCTGCTCTGCTTTCAAGTTTATGGCAAGGAGCCCAAACAAACAAACAAACACACACACACACACACCCCTGAAGGGCTCCCGTTCAGGGCAAAGAGTTGTAGTGAAACACACATAAACATACACTCTGGGCAACCACACAAGCCAATGGGAAGACTGGGGAAAACGGCAGCCTGTGTGTGTGTTCTGGGTACAGTGAAGAGGTGGTGAGGACTGGAAGAAGAAGAAAAAAAAAGACTGCGTATTATGTCAGACCACGTGGGTAAATTGACAGAAGAAACCTCAAAATGTCCACAGGACTCAAGACGGGGGATGTGGTGAAGTATGTGTATTGTTCCACAAACATCATCTCTGCTTCTCATTACACAAAGGAAGAGACTGAGAACAGATGGCGTATTATCAAATGGACAGAGAGAGAGAGAGAGAGAGAGAGAGAGAGAGAGAGAGAGAGAGGGGAGAGAGAGAGAGAGACTTCATGAAAATGAAGACCAAAAGAATAAGGGAGATTTGAAATGGAGAGGATGAGAGAGAAAGAGAAGAGAGAAGAGAAAGAGAGAGAGAGAGAGAGAGAGAGAGAGAGAGAAGAGAAGAGAGAGAGAGAGAGAGAGAGGAGAGAGAGAGAGAGAGAGAGAGAGGAGAGAGAGAGAGAGGATGAGAGAAGAGGAGTTGATGAGAGAGAGAGAGAGAGAGAGAGAGAGAGAGAGAGAGAGAGGAGACAGGCGAAACTTACCAGAAACCTCCACGATATCTCCAGGCACAATGTCGCGAGCTTTGATCCTCTGGACGGCCGTGCGGTTCATGCGGTAAACTTTGCCCATCTCCGGCTCATACTCCTTCAGAGCCTCGATGGCGCTCTCTGCATTTCGCTCCTGAGACCATACAACAAACCACAATAGTATCAGCAAGGATACACATGTAGCGCATTGGTAACAGCCCATATTTCATTGGTCTGATTAGGCTAAAACAACAGTAGCCTGCTCTTGTTTTCAATGGCAGGTTTAAAACATAAATAAAAGTTATCTATCTCTTCTGCTGTACAATGTAATAATGTTCTGATAGGAAGGGGAAAAAATTATTACTATAATAGAATTTGTAAACAACCAAAAAAAGTATAATAATAAAAAGAAAAAAGATATACAAATTAAAAAATAAACCATTGTCCATCATATCGGATGCAAGATGCAGAATTCAGTATCAGAAAAAATTTCGACAGATGGGTATATTCATAAGAATGTATACTTATAATGCAATGCTAACCAACATAGCCTTTATCACAGTACAGAATACTATAAAATAATATATTTTCTGCCTCATTTTGTAATAAGCCACCTGGGATCACAGAAGGTTATTTCTAACACTCGACTGATGTTATAAAGTGAGTTTGGTGCAAAAACATGGTTATAATCTAACAAATTGTTATGTTTTGATGGCGTAATAAGCTAACATGGTAGCTATCCCTTGTGCACCTGTTACCAGGATCACATATGTTTTATGACTAATTTTGAAAAATAAAGATCTTTGGAATGTTTCCTTTTTTTATCTTAAGAAGGGCATTTGATACAAAGCCAAAGGTGGTGAAGTGACAAGCTTTATCAAATAAATAATGGATTTATGAATAGAAAGTCACAAGTAAAGATGTGAATAAACATCAGTTAGCATTTTAGAGTCTTCTCTAAATTAAATTACAAGACATGAAAAAATATTTAATAAAACTCTGAATTTTAGTTATTGGATGTATTGTTTTACTAGACTGCAACAAGGCCAGTTTCATATTTATTTTCCATAAAGACATTTCCTACAAAGAAACTTCTAGTAACTTCAGAATACATTTAAGCCCTTTCTAAGTTTTTTATATTTAAGACAATAATTAATTCTGACTTGATGACTGTCTGCATTCACACTTATACTTGTAGTACAAGGGCTTCAGTTCAGTTCAGTTCAGTTCAGTTCAGTTCAGTTTGGATATGCGATTTCTTCATTTTTTTTCAAAAGGGGGGCAGGCTAACAATAGCAGGGGACAGCAGTAAAAAGATTTATCTCTGTCAATGCAGTCCATTGCTGTGTCCTGCCATTGTGGTATAAATGTAAATCACATGTCACAGATCCTTATGTACACACTAATAAACTAATATGAACACCTGATATATCTGATCATCTGTCATGTTTTGGAACAGAAGACCTTAGTAGTAGTTGTAGCATATCTAATGCTAAACAGTGAGACATCAAGCAGACTCGCTGTTCTGACATTACTCTTTGAGAACAATTTCTTTGAGGTCCTTCAGTTTCTCAGCCCACACGCACCCACCTGCCAGACTCCAATGACTGCGTTGGCCACCAGAATGAGCAGGATGACAATAGGCTCCACGAAAGCTGTGGTCGACTCCTCCCCATCCTCAAACAGCGCCAACACCTAATGAACAAACACAACATAAATTACTCCTACCTCATATTCAAAGCTCAGTTCTGTTCAGGTTACTGGGAAAAAAATGTATACACAATACACACACACACACTACCGTTCAGTTTACTGTTCCGCTCACTTTCGTAAGAAAGAAATTAATGCTTTTATTCAGCAAGGATGCATTGAAATGAGCAAAAGTGGCAGTAAAGACATTTATAATGTTACAAATTTCCATTTCTGAAGACTGGAGTAATGGCTGCTGAAAATTCCGCTTTGTCATACAGGAATAAATTACATTTTACAATATATTAAAATAGAAAACTTTAAATTGCAATTACACAAAGATCAAAGATCAAAAGATCAAAGATCAAATAAATGCAGCTTTGGTGAGCATAAAAGACATCTTTCATAAATATTAAAAAAGTATTATGTTGGCATGGAAATTAAAGTATTAAAACTAATAAAGTACTGAAAAAAGCCCTTGCTGAGCTCTGAGGACTCTACAGTACCGCTTTTAAATAAATAGCTAGTACAATAAACATCAGGCTCTGTCTGTTATGAAACAAGATACTGGATCATTCCACACCCATTACAAATATTCCAGTGAAATCATGCCATCAGGTACATGCCCCGGGCAGATATGTGGGAGTTCGGGCCGGGGTGGGAGATATTTTCTTACCTCAGAAGCTAAAAGCAGCAATATGCATGATAGGAAATGGAATGGATTTTTACAGATCGCAGAGACGGCCTTGAAGTTCATTACTTTCTGACAGTGTTGATCTGTTCAACTTCTCATCAGAGATAGAAACTCCAGAAAAGTTTGGCGCGAGTTGACCTAAAATATTTATTGTTGACTCAATATTTTGAGTTTTGTGGATGTCTTGAAAAAAGACAAAAATGAGGGGGAGGGATAGAGGGTGGAGGAGAAATAACAAAAGATGAAAGAGGGGCTAAGTAGTTTGACCATAAATACACTAATAATTAAATGAACTTTATGTACTTTATATAGACAAGTTTGCGTGTTGTCCTCCACTCTTTCATATCATGCATTCCCATGACGCACTCTCTCCTTCCACCAAATTCTAAGCAACTTCAATACAGATCAGTCAAAGAGCGGTCTGTCTTTAACCTTTCATTACAAACTGATAAGGCTACTTTAGAACACTGAGTAACCGTGAAATAAGATGGGCAGGGGGATGACGGGGGAGAGAATGAAGAGACCAGAAATAGTCAAAGAGGTGGAATGAGAAAGTGATGAAGAGCAAAAAGGATCCCATAAAACAAAACGGGTGGAAAGATGACAATTACTGAAATATTGAAGAAAGCCACACAGATGAGCAGCTTAGGGTTTTAGATCACAGAGCTCAGCAAATCCTGTCAAGTCATGGGCTCTGGGTGGCTGGTCCAACTGAGGTCTATTCACTCATAAATATCAGTAGACTGTAGATCCTCTTTGCATTCCCTCAGTTTTTACACTTCAAACAGAATACAAATGGACTGACTAGATCATTTCAGTTGACAAACAATGGCATACAAACTGCTATTAGTTTGAACATTTACGCGGTTTTAGGATGTTTTGAAACATTGTTTTTTTGTCCATTCGGTGAAAGTCATTGTTTAGAACCCTACTGACTTTCAGTGTATGAGCAAAAACAGCTGAAACTTTCTTTAAAAGTATCTTCTTTTGTGATCCACAGAAGAGAGCAAGTCATACGGGTTCTTAACACATTTAGCTGTGGTCAAATGGTCAAAATAATCCAGTCATTATCATCTTCAGATCAGTTTAACAATTGAGCACACAAAGTGAACATTAGGTAATGTTTAATAAATGTAAATAGTGAATAGTATACCACAATAATTCAATGAATGTTTTCATTCATTTCATGTTTAAAACAATAAAATGTTTTGATGCCATCATTACCTAAAAGCTTTTCATAGTGACCAAAATATGACCTCAGAACACTTTTTGATGATGAATAGTCGCATGCAGAATTTGTATAATAATTGCATAATTCATAACTTCTCACACCACTCTTGGAAGTAAATAAAAAATCTTAGAAATTAAAATGCTTCACAGTAGGCATACTCTTTACCATTTAAATACAGGGAGTCTATCCATTGCTCAGGTGACCATTTCTTCGATGATGTGCAGTAAATGGCATTATACTGATGTACACATCAGTAACTGATTCTACGGAGATCTCTGTACACCAGGAATGTGCAGACAAGATAAGTAGAGATACACAAGAAGTAGTAAGAAATGGCTGAAATGAAAGAAGGACAAATGAACGATGACAGAAAAGGAATGAAAAGCTCATCAGACAGAAGAACAGCTTTGTTAATCTGAAATGAACTGAAATGAAAATAGGCAACCATTTCGGGCGTCTTGGGACCAGCAGTCGCATGGCAGCACATGTAGATCTGTTTGTTTCCATCCAATAGCTTTCATTCCCAGCACATGCTGTTCTAGGATGAGTCAGGCTACCATACCCTCATAATAACACTTGTTTCAAAAAACAAAATATATATTTTTAAAAACACTACATTTTTGTCTTCACGTCTCCCCCGTCGCTTAGATACCAAGAGCTTAGTTCACATAACATGCAAAAAAGTCAGGAAAGCTGAATGCTAAAGATTTTAATATATTCAAACAGGCACACAAATGACTTCCAAGACTGGGCTGATCTCCCCGGAGTATTTCCATTGCACCATAGCATTTGACCAGCAGACCAACAAACACACGCACACTGCTTTCTGGGAGGTCTAATGCAATATTTTTATCAATTTCAAGTTCTCCGCAGGATTCCAGTGGTCGGAAGACTGGTGCTCGCCTCATAGAATTTAACCATGGTTTAGACGATAAAAGTATTGATGAAAACACAATGAAAGATGGCATGAACAGAGCTCCAAAAGCTGATGTACTTGAGGGAAGACTCTGAGTGCAGATGTATGGAAAAAAAGAGCATGTACACAAAGACCACAAGAGCTAATGTGTTTTTGCAGAAAAAAACACATAAGAGTGTCTGACTATCCGTTCTACTGCGTGTGCACAACTCATGTTATATTACTCTCACAGAACGGCGGGAGGCTGGATAGGTTCGACAGTGGCCCTTGTTGCTACTTGAAGTCAGACGGAAAGTTCATAAAAAGGTAAATTCATAAAAGAGGAGCATGATAGACTGAGACTTTTACCCTGGGCTTTAGAATATATATATGCTTTTGCTGTTTAGGATTAGCTTAAAGTGGATAGGAGTCTACTGTCTCTCTACACAGATAATGTTTGACTCAGGGTAATTTGATTTAATATTACTTTTTTATATATTTTTTTAAAAATCCAATAGGAAAAACAGATTAGCTCATGGAAAGTCTGAAGTCAGAACCACAGCAACACAATTAATTTGTCACATCATAAGTATAGTTGATCTACTATACATACTATATAAATTAGAATGATTTCTGACAGATCATGTGACACTGAAGACTGGTGTAATAACTGCAGAAAATTTACATTTTAAATAAATTAAAATAGAAAGCAGTTATTTTGAATATTTCACAATATGACTGTTTTTACTGTATGTTTGATCAAATAAATGCATCATTGGTGAGCATAAGAGACTTTTTTCAAATGGTTTAAATGAGCACAAACTTTCAAATGGTAGTTTATATTATTACAAATAAGTTATTCTAAATATTTTTAGCTGTGGTTCTTTTACTGGGATACATTTTTAAAAAGTATTTCTCAGAGAGGATTTCAGTGAGCTGAGAGGGTGTTAGACTGCCGACACTATAAACTTTCAGGCGTTTCATGTCTCTAAATGCAGCACATTTGTGCCATGTCTCACACAGATTTTTTCCTGCATCTCGCATCATGATCAGTGCATTTTTAGGATAGCGTTTCAATCTAAAATCTTGAGAGTTCAGTTCCAATCTGTTGTGCTCTATCTATATTACTGTACAGTACGTGAACACCCCATATAGTAGACATAGACCAGACCTTAAATTCTCTAATTATACAGTACGATTATGAACGTATGGAATTTTAAACGTATCTTATTTAAAGACTTATATCTGACGTAACACTATTGAGACTAACCACTATACCATCCTGCAGTGATAAACGTGCAGCAGCACTAAAGATGTTTAATGCTTTCTTTCCAAGATCTAACTGAAGAGAGTGCTGAGTGCACATCTAGTTTCTTTGGAGTTTGCTGACATGATTGTGGAAAAATGAGCTTTGACTTCAAATCACCCAATTCATTTACCTGTGTTCTCTAGATCCACAGATCATTCCACCAAAGTAAATTACCTTAAGCCACACAAATGAGTCCAGGTGAAGGTTTTACATATATCATTTGACTACAAAAGTCAGATTTTTCAAAATGAGAAAGGGAGATTAAAAAAATAACTCTCTCACTTACACAATCTGATTATTGACAATAATTTAGTGAAATTTGAGGTTTAGTTCACCGAATTGCACAGTTTGTGATAGTTGGTGATGGAAACTCATTCTGTTTAGGGTTCTGCATTACCTCACCTACTGCATAAACTATACCTGCTTTAAAACTTATGGTGGGGTCTGGCTGTCAGACTAATTATTGTGCTAGGAATAAAATAAACCACATCTAAACCAGAGAGAAAGTCACTTACAAAAGACACGCAGGCTGCCAGCAGCAGAATCCTCACCAGGAGGTCCTCAAACTGCTCCACCACCAACTCCCACAGTGATTTACCTGTGAGAGACAGATATGGGAATAGCGAACAGACAGACATAAATATTTTAAGATATATTGAATGAAAATTGGGTCTTAGGTTAACTTTGCACTAGGACACCACTGCACACAGCTATAACGCTGTTCATGTATTTGTGCATAGGTATATATACCAAGTCTTAAAGTTTACTTGTCTCTAGTAAAACAGAATGACTGAGCCCGTGCTAACGGTGCAACCCATAAAGAGAGAGCAGTAACAACATAATGGAAAGATCAATATTTACCTTCTTCGGCTGGGAGCTCTGTCAGTCAAAACACGGCGAGGGAATCCATAGTGGAATGAGAAGCAGGATAAAAGGGGGAAGAGAGAGAGAGAGAGAGAAGAGAGAGAGAGAGAGAGAGAGAGGGAGAGAGAGAGGAGAGAGAGAGAGAGAGAGAGAGAGAGAGAGGAGAGAGAGAGAGAGAGAGAGAGAGAGAGAGAGAGAGAGAGAGAGAGAGGACAAACAAAGGGTATTCTGTTAGAAAGGCCATACGGTGAAAATGTTGCTTAAACAGTTTATTTTTCATTCACACTGCATTGACTGTGACGGTGCGAATTGTCTTCATTTTCTGTCTGAATGTTAAATACACAGAGACACGCAGCCAATGCTAAACTAGAAGATTACAGATTAGTGTAGACAATTATTGATTTAGGATTAATGGACTTCTCTCTGCAGAATAGATAAAAACACTTTTTTAATTATCTGAGACATTCTCTAGAAAGATTCCTACACTGCAAAAAATAACTGCAATATATCTTTGCAGTCATCTACCACTCACACTGTCAAATGTACTCTTTAAAGATGTGATGTAACGGAAGTAACGACAGATTTTCCCTCTGTATTGTGGCATACATCCAAGTTTTTAAAAATATAATGGTGGAGACATAGTTGATTGGATGGAGGTAGATCTGAATGCAAGATTGTAAGAAAGGGGGAGGCAAAATGCTTGGAGAAGTCCTGCATATGTCAAAAGAGAGTTTATTGTTTCACTAGAAGGCAGAGTTCTGATATTTTTTAAACCAATTTTTAAACATATTCAAACATATAAATAATAACTTTCACAATAAAATTATTAACATTGATCAATGCATTTAGAAAATAGGTATACATTTCCATTTTATGCCAACTGTAACTATATCTTAAAATAAATAAAATGTTCATACTGCATATTAAATGATGCCTAAATTGATTTGCATAATGTAAAATAACAGAATTGTTTTTGACAATTCTATAGAATTTTAATATAATCCATTTAACAGTTATTGCTCATAATATCATGAAAATAATGATCAGTGTATAGGTATCGCCAGAATTTTAACATCGATGCATCCTCAGCAGGTACATCAGCAAGGGACGGCCAGTTAAATGTAAACCACGACCATTGTACACGAAGAATATCATCTGGGGTGGAAAATGTACAGATGGATCTCCAACTGTGGTGGTGTTTGTTTAGTGAATGTGCTTCCTCTCTCGAAGATGGAGAATTTCATGAAACAAACATTTCTGGCATTGTGCATAAGGCATACGACATAGATGCGCTCTGTGGCCTACACACTGCTGTTTAGTCAGTTCTAGAAGGTTCTCGAGTCAGAGCGTGTGGGAGCCGAAGAGCATGTGGAGAGTGGGAGGGGGCGGAGCTTCACAGACCTCTCTCTCACTCTCGCTCACAAACACACATCATAATTACAACACAGATGCCCTCTTTGTTGAGGCTCCACTCTGAAAATGTGAGGATTTTTAGCAGTTTAGCATGCATGCCCATCTATATGGGGAAAGTGAGGCCTCATTAATAAGCAATTCACACTGATGTTGCTCTAGGTGCAATTACGACTTTCTATCTGACTATCAAAGGCTTTCATTAACAAATCACAATTTCTGATATCGCTAGACATAATGTACACAAAGTGGACAAGAACATTTGTTTCTAGGAGATTGTTCATGAATGGACCAAAGAGAAAGCACAATGGAAAATCCTTGGAACCGATTCAAAAGATAGTGAGAGAAAATACAGGGTGTTCCTGAATTCCAATGAGCATGTGTTTGTGTGTACTTGGGTTAAGATTAGCCTTGCGTTGTGCGGACATAATCAGGAGTTTCACGACTGTGCAGTGGGAAAGCCTGCATCCACATCAATTCTGATAACCAAGAGAAACCTAGGTTGCACTGGCTTTTGTCTAAAACTTGGATTTAAGGGGGCTTCCCTGCCCCAATGAGACAAACACCTAACTCCTTTCCTCTCTTGTTCTATATTAAGACAATTTTTGTCTCACAATCATATAGGAACAGAAACAGGAACAGGTCATGCCAGTCATGACGTCATCATGGGTAAAGAAGACTCTGGGCAGCAGATGGGAACAGGCTACCAAATCAAAGTGAAATCGGCTCTTGGAGGGAAACCTGCAGCAGTGAGACTACGCAGCGGTAAAGCACCAAGATTCCTATTTCCCTTTCAAAAAAAAGGCACGCGGCCAAACCGTTTTAACACACATACACACATTTATCCCGTCAATGACTGAATTTCCAGCAATGCTTGGGAAAAAATTGTACGGGGAAAAACACAAGCAATAATGACTGCATGTTTACTTAATAATGTTCGTTTTTTTTTCCGGCTTCTTAATGGTTTTTTGTAATGACAAGCGTGAATAGAAGGAACGAGATGATTCAGATGTACAAGTGAATGAGAGGAAAAAAGCATGAAAGAGTGTGTTCTGCTTTGAAGAACAGATCAGCAGATTCTTCTCTTCATCTTCCCTTAGGCTATGAGATCTGTCTGTACTAGAGAGCCTGAGAATTTGAAGTCGAGAGCTCAGTTTTTGTAAAATAAGCGGAGTGATACTTCAAATGTCCTGATATCTGTGTGTCATTTTTGTCTCTTTGGGGGTACTGTGCAATGCATACGTTACAGGAAGCAAGAATATCCCATACATTTTTCCTTGCTACTTAGAATGACTAGCTACAGAAGCACTGCCTGAATCTTTAAAATATGTCCAGTACTCTGAATTCTAGACTTGTTTTGTCTAGTCTTGTCGGTAAAAAGCAATATTTAAATTGAAAAAAATTTAACGATTCGAGCCTTTCTGCAGTTCCGGTAGATTCGGTCAGAGAATGCTCAGCTGACGTTATTGCCTGTGCCGCCAACAAAACGGACCGGCTCAGAATCTAAAAGATGTGAGACCGATCGGCCGGTTACCGGTCTGGGCCAATCATGGGGAAAATTATCTTGGCCGGTCGATCGCTGCATCTCTAATTGTAGCGAATCAAAGACATGTTTGTAGAGAGGCTGAACGCAATGGCCAATCAGAGGCATTTAAGTTAGTCAGAATCCTCTTGGGTCACTATGAGCTCTGAACACAAGTGAACTGTTTCATTATAACCAACAAAGTACAAACACAAATGTAAAAAAGAGAGAGTGCAGTATAATAACAGATGTTTTTATTAAAACTGGAGTTTTCATGGAGCTTGTGCTGCAGCTAAACTGAAATCTAAAAACAATCTTATATATCTGCTGTGGATTCAGTGTAACACTGGGCCTCAAGACTTCAGTGACCATTCAATGAGCCAATGAAAAACAGCCTCTTATTTGTAACAGAAATCAACTACTGCATCTGCTTTGAGACATGCAAGCATTTCCCGAATTCATCTTGAGGCCTTTCTCATTTCACAGCATTAAAAGACTAGGTCTCTTTTTTGAATCATGAACCCAATGGCACAGTCTGTAGTGGGTTCAGCTCTAATTCAACACAATATTATGTAAGAGCAATATGAACTCATCTGAAGTCTGTTGTGGAAAGAAATCACCTCACAGAGCAGCAGCATGTTCCTTTAGTGGTGTGGAAAAACTGGGAGGTAGGACAGGGGGAGTAATGGCCCTGAGTTTCCCTCTCTTTCCAGTTGCGTGTGCGTGTGTGTGAGTTTACCAGTGTACGATGTCCTCCTGTTGCTTTAGCTCCCTGGATCTAGGTGTGGGTTTCTGCTGATCTAGGAGCCTTTACCTTGCAAATATTTAAGAAACTGCTGAACTGACCTCAAATCAGGAAAAAAAGGTGAATTCTTAGTAAGAAATTAATACTGTAGGCAGCTCTGGGCCCGACATTTGGCCTGGACACAAAATGACTGTGGGAAAAACAGAGAAAGAGAGGAGGGATGGAAGGAGTTCCCTGTTAGGGTGTGCCAAGGATTCCCTCAGAGTCATCTGGGCCGTGTCGGCTCTTCTGGCCCAGACACATTCTTACATCGTGACTTCACCCTGCCCTCACGCATAACACACACACACACACACACACAAGCTCGCTTTTGTTGTCCTTCTTTAAATTCATCTTGCTCTACTCTTACACCCTCTTTTGCAACTATCTTTCTCTCTCTCTCTTTCACTCTACAACCACACAGTAAATGAAAACAAGTGGCTGTCCGTTTACACACCAGTCAGTGGGAGAGGGGAAACACTTCCTGGAAACGGTTGCCAACAACACAGAAAGCCTGTAACGTCTGCACATGGGGAAGTAGGAGGACATTTCTGAACAGTGTTCAGAAGCGAGAGCATGGCAGCACACAGCAGGATGCAGTGAAAGTGTGTCCGAGTAAAGCTCACAGCTAACCTGAACTAATTTTGACTCTGTTTACTTCCTAAATGAAATGTACCCAGTCTTACTACTGTGAATGAATGAATCCTCAGTGGCATTTAATTCTTTAAAGGGGGGGTGAAATGCTGTTTCATGCATAGTGAGTTTTTTACACTGTTAAAGAGTTGGATTACCATGGTAAACATGGACAAAGTTTCAAAAATGAAGTTGTAAGTTTGATGGAGTATTTCTGTTCCAAAAATACTCTTTCCGGTTTGTCACAAGTTTTGGAAAGTTTTTTTTCGAATACGGGACTACGTGACGTCAGAGTGGGCGGAATTTCCTTATACGGGTCTTAAGGCACTTCTCCCGGAAGTGCGCGCGCGCAGCTGTAGCCTAGAGCGTACGAGAGCGTCCATCAGAACGCTGGGCTCTGCTGCGCTGCAATCAAAAAAATGGCACCAAAAAGTGTGTTTTTGGTTGCCAGGGCAAGACAACACTGCACAAATGTCCAAAGACCCCAGCGTTAAGGGACCTGTGGATGGATTTTGTTTTTCCAGAGCAGCAACGGAGTTGCGCAAGTGTTCTTGTTTGTTCCCTTCATTTCGGCGGTAGCTGCTAATAGTTTTATAAACAAGGCACAGTTCGACGATTTGCAGATCGCCTAATACTTAAAGATGGAGCAGTCCCAACGATAAAGGTTCACGAACCGCAGGCGGTGAGTAAAACTGCTTCAAATGTCTGTGTGTTGTTAACTATCGGCGTGTAAGCTAAGCACAGAAGTAAACAACATGATCACGTACAGTTAATGTATCGATGGAGCATGGATGTATGGTGTGTGTTTGTGTGTTTAAATACAGTTGTTTAGCTGGCCACTGTAAGTGTCAGTTTGTTTATTGTAAAAATAAATCAAGTCCTCATAAACCACCAGTCTATTTGTTTACAACACACGCAAAAGCTTCGCGCGCTCCCGCCCACGCGGCACGCCTCCACCCGCTCGGGTTTTCCCGGAAAGACTCGGTACAGCCTATCTTTCTTTTATAAATATAATAAAACTAAAGACTTTTTGGAGATATGAAGGATGCAATACTACTTTATAGGTACTCAAGATTAACATGAGATTGAGTGAAACTGAGTATTTCACCCCCCCTTTAAAAAAGAATCATACTTATATATATATTAGCAAAACCATTTTTTACCTCTAAAACACTTTTTTTTGTAACGACACATGCAAGTCCACATGGGTGGGATAAAATAATAATAATTCTTGCCTAGAAATAGAATACATAATTCTTATTAAAGTTACAAAAGGGATTCAGTCAAGAGCAATCAAAATTGTTTAGTTAGCATTAATGGCACAGATGCCAGCAGATATATTAGGCTGCTGTTACTTTATGACTGAATGAACTGATCTAATATAGTGATACATGCTTTCTTTTTCATCTGTTTACATTCACTTAAGTCATAAACAAAGGTGTTTACGAGGATACTTGCAAAGACATTTTGGCACACAAGTGTGTATATTTGACCGTTCAAGCCCAACAAGGTGCAAAATGAACTCATTCATCAGAGTGGTGCAGGGATGACGTCAGAAGCTGAAAGACTAACTCACACTGATTCCTTATATTTTTTTTTATTATGCGGTTTTATAATGTTTTTTTTTTTTTTGCAATTTATGAGTAAAATAAAGCCTGAGGTAAACATAACTTGACGATACTTTGACGTTTTGTTCTACACGTAGTAAGTACTCTGCACACCCTCACACCCGAAGTTGTCTTATTTAAAACGTACTTTTTCTAAAATAAACATAACTGCTTCAAAATTAGCATTTTTGCTATGGGTGTGTGTAATTCACATTGTAGAACAAAACGTCAAAGTATCATCACTATGTTTACCACAGGATTTATTTTACACATTAATCGAAAAACCCCATTATAAAACCCCATGGGAAAATCTCGAAGGAACGACTGTTACTAAAGTAACCTCGGTTCCCTGAGATAAAGGGAACGAGTATTGTGTCTACTAGACGCTATGGGGGAAACACCTTTTTCTCAGATTGTTGAAGCCTTTTATAAAATAACAAAGTGCTACTGCACAGCCATAACAGTGCACTGATCTGGGCAGTGGGCACGCTGAGCAACATGAACCTATGGCGCTGGGGCATGTGTCTGCGCGAGCCAATCGGGGGCACCTCCCGCTGAACCGAGCACAGAGCCCACCAAAGGGGGCGGGGCATCTGCCTATATAAGCAGCTTGTTTCGCCATAGGACTCAGGTTAATTCGACTGAAGCGACGTACGCCAAGTCGTGTCGTGCCATAGCACAGTCATCTACAGTACGCAATACTCAGTATATCTGTATACCCGGTATATCGTCCACCCCTATTGACCAATAATATCACAGGATAGTATGTTTCAATTAAAATGAATGCAGCAATAGATATTTTCTAACGTATTTTAGGAGATTATTTGGCAGGGTGGTTTTATCCATTGGTTGTTGATTATATCTTGAGTTTGGGCATTGAACTCAAAAATGAAATGATTGAACACAACCTGTAAGTCACCAAAGAGTAGTCTGTCGTGTCACCAGAAGATCAAGCTATAATACTTTATTTAAACATTATGAGGTCAAAATTAAAATTAAAAATAAACATGCATGATGAACATAAATAGATCAATAACATGCATTTAGAAAACAGATACAGTGATTTTCATGTTGACTTTAAGAATGCTACATTTTAAAAAATCTGGCTGATGCTGATACTGATAAGACAACAATTAGTTGCATCATGGTATGAAAAATATTATAAGTTAAGGCATTACACTATTTCATTGAATTGTTCAATTAAAAAACTACAATAACAAAAACTAATATTTTGAGAGTTATAAAAGATTACATTTAACAGTGTTAAATTATTGGCGCTTTTGAGGCAAAAATCATCTAAAATGTAAAAATAGAGAAAAATGATGCACATTTAGGCACAATTAAAAGGATGGTTCACCCAAAACTGATCCAATCCACACACACACAAAAAAAAATTCTCTCACCCTCATGTTGTTCCAAACCTGTATGAGTTTCTTTCTTCTGTTGAACACAAAATATATTTTAAAGAATGTTGGTATAAACCAGAGATTTGACAGTAGCCATTGACTACATAGTTTTTCTACTATATGGGAATCAATGGCTACCGTCAACTGTTTGATTACCAACATTCTTTAAAATATCTTCTTTTGTGTTCAGCAGAAGAAAGAAACTCATACAGGTATGGAACAATTTGAGGGTGAGTAAATTATGACAATTCTAATTTTTGGGTGAATTATCCTTTTAAAGGATTAGTTCACTTTTTAAAAAACTTTTGCTGATAATTTACTCACTCCCATGTCATCCAAGATGTCCATGTCTTTCTTTCTTCAGTCGAAAAGAAATTAATGATTTTGATGAAAACATTCCAGGATTTTTCTCCATATAATGGATTTCAATAGTGGCCAAAACGGTTCAAGGTCCAAATGAGTTTTCAGTGCAGCTTCAAATGACTTCAAATGACAAATGACGATACCAGACGATGAATAAGGGTCTTATCTAGCGAAACGATGCGCCATTTCGAAAATAAATAAAACAGTTAAAGTATTATTAGCACAAATGCTCGCCTTGTTCTGTCCTGAGATGCGTGTTCGTGATTCTCCTGTTCGAACTCGTTCATCAAAATGAACAAATCTTTTTTCGAGTCATTTCGTTCGTTGAATGAACAAAATTACTCGAAAAAAGACTCGTTCAAAATGAACAAATCTTTTTTTCGAGTCATTTCGTTCGTTGAATGAATAAAATGACTCGAAAAAAGATTTGTTCATTTTAATGAACGAGTTCGAACCGGTTCGAACAGGAGAATCACGAACACGCATCTCAGGACAGAACAAGGCGAGCATTTGTGCTAATAATACTTTAACTGTTTTATTTATTTTCGAAATGGCGCATCGTTTCGCTAGATAAGACCCTTATTCATCGTCTGGTATCGTCATTTGAAGCTGCACTGAAAACTCATTTGGACCTTGAACCGTTTTGGCCACTATTGAAGTCCATTATATGGAGAAAAATCCTGGAATGTTTTCATCAAAATCATTAATTTCTTTTCGACTGAAGAAAGAAAGACATGGACATCTTGGATGACATGGGGGTGAGTAAATTATCAGCAAAAGTTTTTTAAAAAGTGAACTAATCCTTTAAGTACACAATAGCAACCAATATTGCTTTAAAAACAAAAATCAACTTCTTATGAAAACCTCTAGGCTATTCTATTTTCCTATGAAGTCTGTATTCTCATATCTAGATATAGGTCAAGTTTCTTTTCTTCAAGTTTCTAGGTATTCATATTTGTTCTGAGAAAAAAAAATACTACTTTCTTTGTTTCTGTCAGTTTTTCAACCATGAAAACATTAGTTTTTAAGAGAAGTTGCCATGACCACCTGGCTCATGGACATGGCTGGAACAGCATCTCTCTGTCAACATTCACCCAAAATAAATGTTACGCAACAAGAGTAAAAATCAAGAGTAGGATTTATCACAACGACACTATACTACTATAAATCAAAATGCTGTTTGAATTCATGTGAACCAATCAAGTCTTATGATAAATGTATGTTGAAGGCAGAAAATAATTCCCTGCTTTAAGTGCCACTTACAAAGCAGTCATTAAAACAGAAGTTCCAGGCCTCCTTCAGCTTCTCAAAATCACTTGGAAGGAATTCTAATGCAGTCATGCTGAAGTTATTGATGTAAACTAGAATGCAAAAGACTTTAGAGTTACTGAAAGTGCAACTCTCCATTGTTGTGAATAAATCATAATCCACTCATATGTGATTTTTATGACTACAGAAAGAGTATTAAAACACAAAAGTACTGAAAATTGTGTTAATTAATTTAAACTAAACATCCAAAGTCTCAAGTTAAACTTCAAAGTTAGGGTCACACGGAAAACCCTTGGCATAAGGTTCACACATTGATTAAGGAGGTTGCCAAGTCTCTGTGGGTTTCTTGTAGAGATTCCTACTAGTCCAACTGTATCAAGCAGTGGGTCATGTGAGCTCCAATGTTGGAAGTGGCTACTTATTTACAAAAGTTCAACTCTGCTCAACTTGTTGCATCGCCAACGGTTGCTTTTACTCAGGTTGCCAAACAGACATTGCCAACTCTCACTGAAAATATTAATGAGTTCAAATCACTTTGCTGCTGTATGTATAAACGCCCCATGACGCCCCTACATACATCATTAGTATAGTGAGCATCCTAGTACTGTTCGTGCACAACACTCAGTACTTTATTAGGTTAGGATACACTTTATGAAGTTTCCGGAAAATAAATTGTGAGTGATGAATACAGGGATGTAATTATTTGACTCTTCACAACTTCAAAGAGGTTTTCTCATAACATTACATAAAAAGAGAGGAAAAAGAGAGAGATACACTGCTCACTAGAAGCGGTCATATTATGGGGGCTTATATTCAAACTTTTCTTCATTTCATGTGAGAGACAGTCATTAATCTCTGGAATAAGACAAGGGGGTTTCTGAATCAGTTTTATAGTTCATAGGTCTAATAATGAGACATACCCAGAGTAACCGTATACTGATGTTATTAATATACCTCAAAGTCGTTTGAGCACACCTGGAATGCATGCATATTCTCACACACACATTATTTTAAATTTCCTATTTAATATTATTTAATTGTCTACTTCATGGCGAGCTAAAAGCATTGATATTGGCTGTCTGAGGTGTTATGCAATAACATTGCTTCTCTCTGAAGGTGGAAGTTTCTGTGACTGTGTTCAGCAACCCTACATGCATCACCCACAGTGATCCTCAGCTTTAACAGAACAACCTTTACATCTGCAACACACTACATGCACAACATAAATCATTTCTCACTCAAGGAAAGCTGAATGAAAGACTTTTGGATGTTTCAATTCAAAAACACAGAGCATCAAGTACAGTTTTCCAGCTACAGTGAATACATCAAAGTACACACAAACAAACACAAAATGAGGGAACATCCAACAACTCCACAACTATAGCTGTCTGACTAATGGGTCTTAAAGGTATAGATCACAGTCACAAAAAAATAAAAATTCTGACATCATTTATTCACTCATGTGATATTCCAAACCGATATGACTTTCTTATGTGGAACACAAAGTTTGGGTGACCATTGACTTCCATCGAATGGACCAAAAAATAAAAAACATTTCTTAAAATATCTTCAAAATTTAAAAAGAAAGTCATGCAGGTTTGGAACAACATGGGTGAGTTTATGATGGCATAACTTTAATATTTTGGCTGAACTATACCTTTAGGAAAGTCCTGTATACGTTTGTAGAGGCAAAATCTTGAACCAGCTCAAAATCAGCTGAGCTACGCTTCTTTACGCATTTTCTTTCTTCTACCTGACCTGCAGATCAGGGAAAATACAAGAGCTGAACAGACAGGACCGTTTCTGCAAAAGAACACACATACTTAACCACTAGACAGACAGAAACATGCAGAAACCAAAGAGAAATGGTTGTGAGTGATTAATAAAAACACTACACTCATGCAGGCTGAGTCAAATGAGCGATTTGCCACAAGGAGGTGATGCTGTGAGCAGAAGTGGGAGGTGAGAATGAGAGCTGAGTGGTAAGTTAGAAGCAGATCACACAAACATACACACACACAAGATGTGCTAATGATAACGCTCTAGCCTCAGTTTACTTCCTTCACTCAAACAAGCATGGTAACAAAACAAAAAATATCAATAAAAACCAACAGCTATTTTAGCAAGGAAGATAAAAGGACAAAATATATCTGCGTTGTTATTCTACGAGTGCAGTATTAGGTGTGTTGGAGTAATTACAGTAAAATGATGATGCACCAATGCAACACGAAGCTTCAAAACCCTCGCCATTTTACTGCTGCAGATTTTAATGCACTGTTGCATGTATAAAACCAGAACTAATGTGGTCACACACTAAGGTGCAACATTAAAGATGGCTTTTAACATTTTAACATTTAAAATGGTTAAGTGTGCTTAGGGGTTGTTGAAACGGTTCATTCAGTGGTTGTGCTAGACCTTCTCATTGACGGTCGTAAAAGTCGTCATAATTATTATTACTCTGCATTTTAATATTTTTAACGATAATAAGACATTTTATAGCTTTTGTTTTCGTTCACGGTTTCATTTTTAATCCTGTAATTGAAAGACGATCTTATAGGCTATTATGCCTTTATTTTTTTATGAAGAGAACCACCACACAAAGCAGAAGAATGTTTGTTCTTTTCTGCAGTGACAGCGAAGGCCACTAAAACAAACAAATATGCACAAAGAAAAAAATAATCCGTCAATGATGGAAATTATTCGGTTAAACCGACCACTGGGTTCATTAATGAAATTTTAAAAAATTAGCGGTCAACGTATACGGCCCATCCTGTCACACAAAGAAGACTTTGTCAAACATTTTATTAAAAGTGACAGTAAAGAATTTTAAATTGTAACAATTTGAAATAATATACAAAAATATTAGGCAGCACAAGAGTTTTTAACAGTGATAATAATAATAAATGTTTCTTGAGCAACAAATCAGAATGATTTTTCAAAGGATTATGATATGAGACATTAAAAATTCAGCTTTGGCATCGCATGAAAAAATTATTAAAATAATCCATTTTAAAATACATAAAAATAAAAACAGTTAAATTGTAATAATTAATAATTCACAAAATTAGGTTTTAATTAATGATAGTTTCTTCTGACCCATGTAACATTGTACTATAATAAAAGGTTATATGACACCAAATGTTTTTTAATAACACTCACAGCATAACAATTCATAGGCTTAAAGAGGTGTTCTATGAATAATGAGCATTTTAGTATTTTGGTCCTGGTGTAACTGGAGCTCTGACAAGAAGGAAGCAAAACCACCCAAGCATAAGTTTCACACAGATGATATGCCATACCAAAAAAACACAACAGGATTTTGAAAGCATTTTCATTATGAGGCATTTTGAGAGAGAGAAACAGTGACATAAACGGGGTCCCCTGAGAATGGCTTCAGGTCACTGTGCGTTTTTCAGTGTAAACACTGTTTTACATTAGCAATACCCATGCCAACAGGCTTACAAAAACACATGCATTTGCACAACTCATACACAGAGCAAAACTCTGCATCACAAAGATCGAACCACCAAACATCCTCTATAGAGAGTCCTTAGATCACAGCTGTAAGTGAGAAAGCTGCTTCTTCCGCATAGTAGTAGAAAGTTACAGAGTTGAGTATCTATCTACTATGGGTCTGAAATACAAATGGGCAAACCGGAAAGTCATTAAAGATTAATTATAAAGACATGTCCTTTCAAAAACAGTATGACCACCAATTTTATAGCAAATGAAGACCTCTCTCCTCCCTACGACAACAGCTCTGTGGGAAGCACATACCTCGCTAACAATGAGTTTAACCCCAGAGGGTTCCATCCACCACAGTTACAGCAGCAGCTAACCATTGGCCTCTTTCTGCACGTAGATGAAATACATAATGGAATTGACCTCAATTCAGCAATCAGCATAGCCCAAAACCAAGCAGTATAGCATTTTCTGTGCTGATTTTTTGCCCTATTTTGTGTTTAACAGATTGGCGTTTAAGATCCTTAATGAAGATGGGTTCCTTTATTTTGAGATCCTAATGTCACAAAGAAGATTGAAGGAATAGAGAGACTATGCAGTCACAGTTCCCTGACCTACAGATCAAGATCATGTTTAAACATCTAGGAGACTGAGAGTGGGGTCCCACAGGTCATCATTTACCCAGTTGATCGCTCTGGCGCAGATCAGCTCAAGAGAAGCAGCAAAAGTATGGAGCTATTAATGTGTCTTTATTACATGCGAGAAAATAAATGATCTGAGAGAAGAAAAAAAAGTTTGAGAGAAAAAGTTATCACACTGATAGCAAAAAAGCATTTCATGAGAGAAAAAAATAATATTTGAGACTAAAAAAAAGTTTTGAGAGAAAGTATTTTCTCATAGAACATAAAAAAATATAAATTTGAAATTTTTTAAATGAAAAATATCTCTCAAAATACTTTGAAAAAAAATCTTAAATATATATTTTTTGCTATCAGTGTGAAAACATTTTCTCTAAAAAAAAGTGTTTCTCTCAAACCGCTTTTCTTTGCTCTCAATGCAATTTTTGCTCTCGTGTCAGGATTTTGCTTTCGCTGTGAAAATTGTGGCATGGGCGGGGCCATGTTCTTTTTTTCCTATTGGAACGTTCCTATTGGCCAGTCGGGTGAGCATCGTCTTGTCTTGGGAGTCGAACTGAATCATTACACTATTGTTCGGTTCACCTAGATAGATGCCTCCTTTGCCTTTAGATTCTCTGCCCGAGCCCGAGTCGATATTTCCCAATCCCGTCACTATCCTCGGGCCGGGCCGACCCTTTGATCTAGAGACGTGGACTCCCAGCGCAAAAGAGTGCGGCGCGGGACTAGATTTGATGGCCGAGTGTGAGCTCGGGCTGTAATACACTCACTCTGTGTGTGAGGGTTCAGGGAGAGTAAAACGATTCGTGGGACTCCCGCAAACTAGAAATATCTATGAATAAAACATAAAAATGAATATATTTTATTCATCTGTTGCAGAAAAGCAACAAGAACAACTAAAACAAAATACAAATGATTTACAGGCCAGATTTTAGTTTTATAACATGTTTCCAGCATTGAGCGATGTAGCCAATCACAGATGTGTTGATTTCTTGAACGCAATGGCCAATCAGAAGCATTTAAGATAAGACTCCCCTCACTGCTCAAAACTGACTTTTTGTTCAGAGCTGAATTCTGTATGCTGGCACATCCACTAATTATAACAAACAAAGGGTATATATTATGAGAGATTCATTGTGCAGTCAGCTTCATTGATAACAGAGATGTGTGAGATCGCGATGAACTGATGTCAGCTTTAGAAATTTTTAAGGTAGCGCACTTTGCGCGCATTCAGTCATGGCAAACCATGCACGCCGCTGCTTGCTTTTATGTTATAACAGTGGTTTGTGTGTTAATGCTTTAATAACAAATAATTTATCAGGAGCATTTATGCTGATGTGTATGATGGCGACACGTAGGCTAACTTGAAAGTATTTGGAGGTGCAGAACAGAGGAGGAGGAGGAGAAAGTAACATGGAAAGTAGTTGAGAACGTCAGTTATAATGACCCCCGTATTAAAATGGTCGGTTTAAATCGGGCTCGGGCTCGGACACAACGTGCACGGGCTCGGGTAGGGTCGGGCTTGATTTTTTGGGCCCGATCTAAGCTCTAAGTTGAGCACGGACACTCCAATGTTTGGGTAAGGTGATGACACACACAACTGCATGTTAGCTGGCCGAGCAAGTTTATCATCACTGAAGATTAAACATTAAAAATAGCACTCATATTCATAAATGAGTATTATATTATTAGCTTGCTAATCGCTAGTAAAGCTAATTATTAATTGCGTGATTTTTTCCCCCAAACCACTTCAGCGGAAATCCCGCCCTGCAGCCGATTGCATTGGTTTAGGTTACAGTGACGGGTAGGTTTAGGGATCAGGGTTGGGTGTAGGCAATCTGTACAGTGATTGACATGACCAATGAAAACTTTAGAATCAGCTGCAGGGCGGGATTTCCGCTGAAGTGGTTTGGGGAAAAAAATCACGCTTATTAATTAGCCATCATGCTAGGTTGCATGAGTGCAATTTTTTATTTTTTAATCTTCAGGGATGCTGAACTTGCTCAGCCAGCTACCCATCGAGTTGTGTGTGTCATCTTACCCAAACATTGGAGTGTCCGTGCTCAGCTAAGGCAGAGGCGGCATCTATCTGTGAACCGAACACGAAGGGACGCGAACAATGATTCATTCAGTTCGACTCCCAAGACAAGACGATGCTCACCCGACTGGCCAATAGGAACGCTCCAATAGGAAAAAAAGAACATGGCCCCGCCCATGACACAATTTTCACAGCGAAAGCAAAATCCTGACACGAGAGCAAAAAATTGCATTGAGAGCAAAGAAAAGCGGTTTGAGAGAAACACTTTTTTTTTAAGAGAAAATGTTTTCACACTGATAGCAAAAAATATATATTTAAGATTTTTTTTCAAAGTATTTTGAGAGAGATTTTTTTTTCTCAGAAATAATTTTAAAATTTCAAATTTATATTTTTTTTGTTCTATGAGAAAATACTTTCAAAACATTTTTAGTCTCAAATATTATTTTTAGCTATTGACATGAAAACTTTTTCTCTCAAATATTCTTTTTTCTCTCATGAAATGCTTTTTTGCTATCAGTGTGATAACTTTTTCTCTCAAACTTTTTTTTCTCTCTCAGATCATTTATTTTCTCACATGTAAAAAAGACACATTAATAGCTCCATACAAAAGGAGCGCACACGATCTTCTCTTCCGCCTTAATAATACCAGTTACAGCGCAAAATAAACATGAATGAGAATCTGAAAATGTGTTAATAGAGTAGGCCTACAACTTATCAAAATCTGTATCATGTTACATGGAATCGCTCAATCAGTGTTTCAACCGTCCGTGGAAAGAAGTCAGTGAAACAGCTTACAAACAATGTCATGTAACGTCACATTTAGCCTACCTCAAAAAAAGTATATCCAGTGACCATGAACTCGTTAGTCAGCTAGAAAAAGTACCTCTAGAGAGGAGCATTTTGCACCATATATAACATATTCATTATAATGTTTAATGTTCTTATATTTAATGCATGTTTGAATAAATCTGGCAAATTAAGGGGAATTTCATACTAGCAGTTTAGTTCGGAACGGGGCACGGTTCGCATGAAAAATCGCTACTCATTCATGACAGTGAACGCTGTCATGGGACCCGGGTGCGCACTGGGGTACCGAACCCGAGACTGTCTGGAGGAGGTGGTCTGAGTTCGGTTGCTCCCGAACCGTGCCGCGGTTTGCGTGAATGTGAAAGCAACACGGACTCGGGTGCGCACTTGTTCAGGAAGTAAAGTAACCTGCGCATGCGTTTTAGCTTATTGTGATGTATTCAGTTAAATAAAACACTTGTAAGGGATGATAGTGTTGATGATTTACCTTGGATACGAGCGAGAGTGAGCCTGCAGTGTATTCGTACATTGCGCGTGGAATCAGGGCAACAAATTTGGAAATCCACTGAGTCCGTTTGCAAGCAGCAGAAGTCCTCCTTATGTGACGCACAGTAAACCTGTATTGTTCACTCAACTACGCATAATAGCAGCGAATTAATAAAAAAAACACAATATTGACCCGCATTCCTCATTTTTATCATGAGCCGTGCACGTTTGCGATGACGTAATATACACGTAAACCCACCAGGGATCAATAGAATCAAGTTGAGTGTGAAACCAGATCAACGCTGTGAGGGACGCGGGGAACAAACACGCTCGGGCTCGGACCACAGCAAACGAGCCCAGTGTAAAAGCCCCCTCAGTCTCTCCATGGTTCTCGGTCAGGTCTCGTCTATTGACGGGTGTGACCCACCCGGTTCCACATACTTCTCTGGTTCCAGGATTCCCGTGTTCTCGCAGCAAGTATACTCAAGTTTATCGCTAACCAATCTTCAGTGTGTATTTCCAAGCAGCCATTGTGTGCGGCGGTGCTTCAAGTTTTTCTAGTCTGATTCTCCGAGTTCTTCTGTGAATCTACGGACCTCGTATATCTTCCCTACATTCAAGGTGGAAGTTATTCATGTCCGCTCTCAGTTCCTGTGTCTTCGGATCGATACACCTATTCAGGTGTCTACTTCTCAACATAAAATTTATTTTATGAAATATAATATAAATTAATTTATTAGACTGTTTTCAGTTCCATTTATTCCCTGTTAAATAAAGTCTGTAAGCCATATTCCTAGTGTCCTCATCCTTCTAGTGTTGTGACAGAAGACCCGACCACACACGATGCAAGTATCCCAGGCTTCCGAGGAAGCTACCATATTCTTTCGAACCCCTCAGAGCCTTCACCGCTGGTCCCGTCCAGCACACAGCTTTCCCCGCTGGTCCAGTCAAGCCCAGAGCCTTCACCGCTGGTCAAGTCCAGCCCAGAGCTCCATGTCGACCCTGCCGAGCCTGCGCTCCACGTCGACTCTGCCCAGCCTGCGCTCCACGTGAGCCCTTCCGAGCCTGCACTCCTCGCCCGTAGGTCCTCCAGTACCAGTATCCATGGAAATCGATACTGTACACCTTACCGCAGATGAAAGTAATCGTCTTCAGGAGTTGGCCGTGGAGGGGGGGGGTACTGTACACCGCATCACAAACTCACCATGCAGCGCACAGGATTTAGGCTTCAGTCTCTCCATGGTTCTCGGGCGGGTCTCGTCTATCGACTGGTGTGACCCACCCAGTTCCACATACTTCTCTGGTTCCAGGATTCCGTGTTCTCACAGCAAGTATACTCAAGTTTATCGCTAACCACTCTCCTGTGTGTATTTCCAAGCAGCCATTGTGTGCAGCGGCGCTTCAAGTTTCTCCAGTCTGATTCTCCGAGTTCTTCTGTGCATCTACGGACCTCGTATACCTTCTCTAAATTCAAGGTGGAAGTTTATTCAAGTCCGCTCTCAGTTCCTGTGTCTTCGGATCAATACTCCTATTCAGGTGTCTACGTCTCAACATACAAGTTATTCAAGAGACTGTTTTCAGTTCCAGTTATTCCCTGTTCCATGTTTTCTATTCGGTGTGGATCTCGGAGCCTTGAGTTCCATGAGTTTGGATAGGATATTGCACAAAGTGTCTAAATAAAGTCTGTAAACCGTATTCCTAGTGTCCTCATCCTTCTAGTGTTGTGACAACTATATCTTAAACCATACTGTAACTTAAAAGGTTAGTTCACCCAAAAATAAAACCTCTGTCATCATTAATTATTCACCTTCATGTCGTTACAAAACTGTAAGAGCTTCGTTCATCTTCGGAACAAAAATGAAGATATTTTTGATTAAATCCAAGAGCTTTCTGAACCAGCCATAAGCAGCAACATCATTGCCACTTTCAAGGCCCAGAAAGGTAGAAAAGACATCGTTAAAATAGTTAATTTGACTACAGTACATCTGTACAGTACAGTACAGTACAGTACAGTACAGTAGACAACTGAGAGAAGAACCCGGAAGCGCTGTCCTGTGTTTACAACGTGAACAGCGTGACTGACACGGAAGAGAAGAAATTGTTGAATGAAGTCATTATTTTTGCTCTTTTTTTTCACACAAAAAGTAATCTCGTTGCTTCATAAAGTTAAGGTTGAACCTAGTCGGGGGCGGTTGGACCAAATATATATCAAGGATTTTTTTAAAATTATGCCGGTTTTCCGGTTTATGACTTTTTTTTTTCAGAGCATTTTCTACATGTTGAGAGAGGAATTACTGCAGTTAATTGACTTAGGATGGTCTATTTTACTGTCATTAGTGAATAATGTAGAATAGAAAAGCGCCCAGTACCGTTCTTAACGTTCTTATAACCAGGAAATAACGTTAATACAACGTTTATATAACGGGAGAATTGAACATTCTAATGAAGTTTGAATGATGTTCTTATAACCAAGCAAGAACGTTAATACAACGTTTAAATAACATTTTGAATGACATTCTTATAACCAAGAAATAACGTTAATACAACGTCTAAAAAACTGGACATTTTGAACGTTCCTAGAACATTCAGAAATAAAGTTTTTATAACTTAAATGGGAACCTTATGAAAACGTTCTTATAACCTAAAATTGTTAGCTGGGGAAGAGGAGAGATTCGCGATTGCACTGAACACGTTGTAAGTGCAGGCGTATTCTCTGAGCGAGCCCAGAGACAATTCTTACAAGAGCTGCGTGACATGTATCTGAGAGCATGGCACATTATATTCCGTGCGCGAGCAGAGATATTCACGCTCGACATTTGACAGGAAAATAACGCCATAGTTCTGCAGCATCCATCTTCCCTGTAACGTAACACCAGAGCACTGCTGTTTACCTGTTTACTCTCGCCTCGCAGTTGCTGCTTGCTTAGAAGTGCAACATTGTAAAGGATCCGTCTGATACAGTGTCGTGCAGCGTAACGTTCGTTCCGAACGTTATGTAATTACATACATCGGTATGGCAGTATATTAAAAATTAATATCATAACGAAAATATACACCGGTTTTCAGTAGGGCTGGGCGATATGGACCAAAACTCATATCCCGATATATTTAGGCTGAATATCGATATACGATATATATCCCGATATTTTTTCCGCAAAGTGAGAGCAAATGTTCAAAGCCAAATATGGACTTCACTGTATAAATTATACATTGATTCTTATTAAAACTACTGTTAATGTTTTTTAACAGAGTGATTTCCTCTGTTTTTTTTGTTTTATTAACATTAAATGGATAGTTCTCCCAAAAATATTAATTGTCATCATTTACTCTCTCAAGTTGTTTTAAACCTGAATAAATTTCTTTCCTCTGTTGAAGTTATTTGGAAGACTGTGGGTAACCAAACAGTTGATGTACCCCAGTGACTTATAGTATATTTTTTTCCTATGGAAGTCAATGGGGACCAGCAACTGTCTGGTTACCCACATTCTTTAAAATATCTTATTTTGTGTTCAGGACAATAAATAAATTAATGCATGTTTGAAACAACATTACAGTGAGTAAATAATGACAGAATTATTTTTTGGGGTTGAACTATCCCTTTAAGGACAAGCGGCTGCATGTTTACTATTAGGACTACTGTCTCTTTAAGACACGCGCCAGGTCTAATACACGCTCAGATTTCTCTCAATTTTCTCGGTTTGCTTTCAGTTTAGACATAACCAACTTTCTTTATGTAAACATTGTGTGTATTTGACAGTATTTGCGCAATAAGACTCGAAAGATGTGCATGTGCTTTTTTTATGTGCGTTTAAAAGCGGATGTTTGAACAGCGTATCATCAAATGAGATGTTTTACCGGCAAGGCTTTTAAAGCACATGCAAACAATGCACTTTTGTGACCTGCAGTCTCCCATTCCTCAGTGTTAACATTTGTTTAAGTATTTATATAAGCGAGTATTTGTCGCATTGTACACTAGGCTGTTGAGACGGAAGCGCCAGAACTGATAGAATGCACGATATGACTTCTTCAAAAGCAGTCAGCAGCTCGAGCACGGATCACGGCGCAAATTTGAACTATATCGATATATGCGATATGGTCTAATTCCATATCGCATTTAAAAATATATCGATATATCTTTCATATCGATATATCGCCCAGCCCTAGTTTTCGGTCTGAACCGGTATAACCGCACAGCACTAGTTGAACCACTGTAGTCACATGGACTATTTTAACAATGTCTTTACTACCTTTCTGGCCTTAATCTATGGTAGGGTCGAAAAGCTCTCAGATTTCATAAAAAACATATCTTAATTTGTGTCCTGAAGATGAACGAAGGTCTTACGGGTTTGGAATGACATGAGGGCAAGTAATTAATGACAGAATTTTCCCACAGAACAAAAAGAGTGGAATGAGCAATGCTTTCTGAGGAATTCTGATGTTAGATTTCAGATGCATCCTGCAAAACCCTGTTAGAATTACCTCTAGGGAAAACAAATGTGGGTGCTAATATACAATAATGATTAATGGCTTAATGGTACAAAACCTCCTGTCCGCCTGCATTAACAACGTGCCAGCGTGTCAGAATAATCTCAAAAGGGTTTGGAGCATTTCCCACCCACACACAGAAAACAAACACACAGGCTTTAGACAAAAGCACACTGTTATACACAAAATGCATAAACAAGGGCGTGAGACAAAATTTGAAAGGAAAAAAAATATGCATCAGACTCAGAGAACACAGGCCAATTAGTTATTTACTTGAAACAAAATGTCAAAAAGCATTACTGTTTATTACAACACCTGTCACTTTAAAGCATACCATCAACTTAAGATAACACAACTTCTGAATGCATTCTGAAAGCAGATATACACAAAAATACAAACAGACTACAAACAGATGCAAAACATAGGCCTACAGCAAAGTTAAACAGGTCAAAGAGGAAAGGGTATTCCCAATGAGATTTAGCTGCATGTCAAACAGGAAGTTGGTGTCTCAAAGCGAGAGAGACCAAATCTACAACAAGAATGTTACTTTTTCCATTAAGTAAAAGTCAGCCTCAGGCGGCTGTGATGTCTCAACCAAATCATGTTACAAAACAGCTCTACCCAGACACAACCACTACACAAATATCCAATCTATTGTTTATTGTATCTTGCTGTATATTGCACGTTTACTGTATGTGGCTGGAGTTGTTGCACTGGACGTTCAGGGATCAATTCAAACCTGATCTTTGTCCATCTTAAAGAGGAACCTCCTTCAAACATCTAGTGGGGCATACGACAAAGAAAGCCCAGTTAAAGTTGAGTGTAGCTGAGTGTGTATGTAATGAGTTAATGAGTCTGTTGCCTTAACTGACCCAAGTGGAAAGTCGTCAGGTGATGTGCTTATGCAGCATTAGAGTCTGCAGGGAGATCAAATGCAATGATGAATCTTTATTAATCTGTGATGGGCTGTCACATGCTGACACTAGCTCATGTTCATTTCGTAATAAATAATAGTTGATACTTGATATGATATCTTCTGTTACTGTATGTTCATTTGTAGGTGTCACCATTCTAATTTGAATATCAAGCAAGCGGTTAGTGTATGAACAAAAGTGCTGTAGTGGAAAACATGTCACGTGTCAAAGTGCAAATTCTGTTATAGAGTTTGATATGACTAGGTGTGCACCACAAAGCAACCATGACAAGCTAAACTGAGAGAAAAATGATTTTCAAAAGATTTTCAGACAAAAAAACGTATTAAATCTGCAGATAATTTTTCAGAGCCACTGCGGTCAAGTGTAGCCTACTGAGATAAGATGAGAGATATCAGTGAAACTTGGACAGTGAGTGTCTGGACAATCCTATTAAAATCATGACATAATGAGATAAACACACTCTTTCATGCTTGTTCATTATACTCTCAACTACTCGACCCTGCAAAATAAATCATGCAATGTGAACCAACAAATAAAGCTTCCAGTGTAATTTCAGATGACAGAAAAAAAACAAGATATTAGGCTATTACAACAGGGAAACGTAAAGCCTGTAGTAGATTGTGGCAGTATTATTAAGAGAGAAACTCACATCCCTTAATGAAATATGACGCAAAAACAGAATAATTTAGTACAGTACAGTCTTCCGTTAAGAAAAGCTCTTTTAAAGTATCCTATGTAGCAAACAGGGCAACGTAACCTGATGCGCACTGTTTCTACATGAACATTTTGTCTCACTGAGGAAGTAGAAAACAGGTTTCTCAAGTTCTATATTGCTGGTCACTGGTAAATTATCTAGCTCTTTATCTCTTGAAACAATATTTCCCTTTCAAAGGACGGCTATTCCCTGCAAATGCCTTTGAGCCAAAAACGTCTGAGTGTGGGAGCTGGTGGCTTATAATGAGGGCTGTCTGAAATCCTGCAGGACGTGAACACTTGCATCCCAGCAGGCCTATGCTGGTGCACTAAGACACCTCAACAGAAGGTTTTCCATTTGAAGGCTCACGGCCAGGTATATTACAGAGCGCCAATCACTTTGGATTTGCCTGAATTCAAACTAAGGGTAATAAAAGAGGGAGAATGGAAAATGCCGGTCTCATTGGTCAAAATGTCCCACCTCATAAAAAAGAGCCAGGCTGAACAGATATGACTTCATTATACATTACCAAACTATCTATGAAAACAAGATTTTTGTTCCCTCATAGTCAGAATTATTTATAGCACAACCTTTGAACAAAGCATCATATTTCAAGGTTATTCTTAGTAAAAGTCCAAAACTTAGAGACACTGCATCTGCATCATATAGGGTGGCCATTTCCATAACACCAAAAAGGAGGACACATATTTTGGTGATCGGTGGTTTTGTTGACGGGGGGGGGGGGGGGGGGGGGGGGGGGCTGGTTGGGTTGTAGTTGGTGCTGAGGGCACGCAAGGTCTCTCGCTCTCTGCCGCGCGCTTGAACAGGCCAGTGACACTGGCTGCGTGGCGTGCGCGTCTCAGCTGCGTGGCGTGTCCGTTTTTATTTCGACTCCCATGTTAACAGGTGAGCTTGCACACTGCCTGCGTGACACGCGCGTCTCATGCTAGAAATAGAACCGACGCCTATTTTTCACGCGACATGCAAGCGTGTGGGAAGCGTTTCCAGGCAAAATACAATAGGAAAATATGTTTCTATGTTATTTTGTACACGAATACATATTAATAAATTACATTTTTGACAAATTCAGATATAAATATAGGCCTCATTTAAAAATAAATAAATAAATAGGCCTAATTATCAATTTTCAAATATTGCACCTGTCAAGACAGAACGAAATATTCTGTAGTCTATTTTGCTGTCAATACTGCTGTGCTGACATTGTCTTTATCAGTAGGCTTTATGCTTAACACGAAGTATATAGGGCTTCCACAACTTTCTCCCATATGTTGAACCAGGGTGATGCGTGTCAGCAGCGCCGCGTCAGACACGCTTCTGATGTGCAAAGACACAGAAAACGCGACGCAGCTGACACGCAACAGAAACGCCACGCTCACGCCACGCAGCCAGTGTGTCACCGGCCTAATTTAGGGGAATCAGAGAGCCGCTATCATTATGCGGGCTTTTTATAGGTTAATTTTTTTCAACAATTCAGCGCAACTCCAAAAAGGAGGACAAATGAGTGTCCGGCTTGAGGCTGCGCCGGACGCCGGACAGGGGGCTTAAAATCCGGACTGTCCGGCCAAAATCCGGACGTATGGCCACCCTAGCATCATAGGCTAACGTAATTCATCATTTCGGAGATCTCATCAGCAATGTAACGTTAGCCTACTCCACTGTGGACCTCACCATGCTGGCATCTCATCCTCTCCCTCTATTTCTTATCATATAACTTAAGGGAGACAGAAGCTTGTAACTTAAAGAATAACTTTCTTCCGCTGTAGGAAACGCGCGTTCTGCGTATGATCAACTCTACCGCCGGTAAACACTTCTAAACACGGCCAGGTAAATACATGAGAGGTTACTCACCGTTAGGTCCATATTTTTCAAAATTATTTTTCACTTGTTCCAGGGTGAGTCCAGTGTTTTCGTTCACACCAAAGTTTGCTAAAACTTCTGATGTAGATTTAGTGTGGGCGTTTTCCATCTCGAGGAATTGTTTACTACGAGCACTTGAACGGCATGTATTTGTGACAAATGATACCGAGATAACGGACGGACTGTGATAAGTGGCTAAATTTTCACCGAGGTGCTTTCAGACCGCCAAGCGGAGGTGGTAGTCTGCGCAGACGTCCACCTGCCCCTTCTGCAAGCCGCCGGTTTGAGCCCGTGAAGCTGTTGTGACTGAGTGACTGTGTGAGCCCGAGCGATGTGAATGAGCGTGCACGCGCTCCGCGTCCTCTGAAGGTGCGCGAGGTTCCCGCCTCTTTTTCCGTGAGCTCGCGCTTGTTTGAGCAGTGAGCACCGTTCGCGAGCGCTTATTGGCTCTTGTTACCTGAGAGAAGTGAAAGGCTGCTCGCATTCGCTGTATGTGTATAAAAAAGAGAAACCGCTGTAATCGAGAACTGCGCCAAACTTATTTCCGTGTGTGAAGGAGAATACAACGTTGAGCAGTTTGTCGTGGATGAAGGAAGCTATAGTGACTGTAAGTTCCTCCGAGCGCGTCATCTGTGGGCTTGTCAAACCGTCACAGCTCAAACTTGTGTCAAAAATGCCTCTGATTAATGTAGGCTATCTAGAATATATTAATCATTAACTGGCCGTTATGAAATAAAACTATCCACAGTATAGTGAAACCTTTGTCATCTACAAATTGCGTTTATCTTTTAAATGCACACTGTTAATGAAATTAATAGCTGAATCGAAACTTACTAATGCTGCGAATTGCAAAATTGTCATCCTAAAATTCAGGTGAAAGCATTGAGAACTGTCTTAAAATGAAAACACTATTATCGCAGCCATGTAGAAGGGGAGATGGATTTAGAACAAGGTGCTCCAGTTCTATACTGGCTTTCGCATCTGTCCCTGTGCAATGTCTATATATAGAAAATATACACTACTAAACTCATGTTAAAACAAGAAACTTTATAGGTTACATCATTCTTGCCTGCAGAAGTGATAGGAGATCTTTGGGGGAAATTAGGTAATTTAGTTCAAATCTGGCATCACAAATGAGACTGGCAGCCCCATCTGACTTGGCTTTTCACCTCTCAGACTGTTTTCACATTGGTTTGATTGCTTGGTCTGAACTTGAGTTCATTTCCACCAACCTCCCCTCGCTGGCCTCGCTGGTCTCTTTTCACGCCCCACCCCAAAGCCGGTTTCATTGGGAAACTTAATCATGTAGTCGTCAAGAAAATTTCAGACTGCATTGATTCAGTTCTGAGTTTAGAAATATTATGGATAGTGATAGGAAGTAATGCAATTTATGAGGAAGTGCTACCAATGCCATAAAGTTGGGATTAGGGCAGTGGTTCTCATAATTTTTGACTATGGCGTTATAATTAGGAGTGTCCGTAGATTAAAATAAGTAACTAAAACAATTATAATTAAAATAATTAAATTCCAAAAGATTAAAGGTGAATTAAAATAATAAATATTGATGTTCAGTTGTTTTAGATTATTTTAAAGCTTGTTTTGTCTTATTTTAAAACATATTAAGTAATCTTGAATCCCCCTCGAAAGTTTGCTGAGGACTAGTGGGCCCTAATCCCCATGTTGAAAACTAATGGGTTAGGGATTAGTATTTTTTTAGCTTTAGGCAATCAAAGTGAGTCTTTTTAAAAACTAAATGATTCACTGTGTCAAAGCGCTCCAAAACGTTGCACACTGAGCATGTAATGTAATTTCAATGTAATTTCCATTATTTACGTAATCCTAAAATATTTTTGAGGAGTACCGGTTTGCAAGAAAAAGAGAGGGTACAGATCGTCCTATAGTTACGCTTCTACAGATACTGTCTTAACAAAGCCTTCTCAGAGAGTACTGACGACGATACCCTACTTTAAAGCCACTGCCTTGACTAGAACACAATGTGCTTTTGAGGACTATATTTATCTTAAAATGGCCCAGGTCTCTTTCCACCTATCCAGGTCATAATCAGCTTCCACTAAAGTACAGGAGCTCTGTTTATACATAAGCTTTGTCAATGCTGATCTAGGACCAGCTGTCACCACTGAAAACATATCTTTCATCATTATGTTCAGATCAGAAGCAAAGGGCAAAAGTCCTACTCAATAATGATTGGCTTCTGGTTTTTCATAAACTTAACTTGAAAAGAGCCTATACTTTAGTCATCATCGTCTTACCACAATGGTGATCAGTATTCAGACCACTTTCTGCATTTGATCAATTCAGATATTGACTCCCTTCTTGACTCCACATAGAGTTGGATAGATAGATGTCTTCTTGGGTTAAGCCAGTGACTTGAGGCAGCATGCTAATACAAATTGATGGATCAGATTGCCTTGTTGGAAAGGAATGTTAATAGGACATAATTCACATCCCGCTTCCCATTTCCAATAGTACATGCAGGTTTTGCATCAGGGTGGGATGTGTCTCTTTCAGGCTTCCTATCTTAAATCTCATTTTGTTGGCAATTGCAATAGGACAGTTCAATTCTTAAAATATAACCTTTGTGATGAAGAAAGTCTTATACACATTGATAGCAAAACTTAAGGTTTGATGTGTGCAGTTTATTTGACCACACAATTTCACTGCGGACACTCACATAAAATCAGTGTGACCATTATATATTTGACATCAAACTCAATCTACCCTCCCCCTAAATTAGAAAAAATAGAAGGGAAATCCTTGAATGCCAAAGTCCTTACGGAAAGGAAATCCTTCCCCCTTTTCCCTTACTATTTTACCACACTGGCGTACAATGGATGTCTGTGCGAGTTACAGTTTCAGACACCAAATTTTCCACTTGGGTTTGTGAGCCTCCCAGCTGCATTTGCCTTCAAGCCTGGCTGGTTTTACCATCACTTTGCATTATGGAAATCAGTTACTAAATGCGCTTAATTTTTTTTGTATACCATTAAGAGTACATTGTTTTTATCAAAAGGGATGCTCTTCTCTCTCTCTCCACTCTGCTCCCTCTTTCCTGTGTAAAGAAATTAATCCACCAGTATGCCATTGGCATCAATATTAAAGATACATAATACAGGCAAATTATTGTTATAAAGAAAAGAAACCGTAAGTAATAAGTGACATCATTTTAAGTCTCAGCATTTTGCGGCCATCAGCTGTGATGTGATGGGAAAGAGCTGCTGTGATATCTGCTCCAGGCACAGTATATGCGGTACTTTCATTGACTTTGACTCAAGGAGATCTGGAGTGAGACTAATCCCCAGACTGCAGCAGCTGCACCTGACAGAGAGAAAGAATGAGATAGAGAGAGAGAGAGAGAGAGAGAGAGAGAGAGAGAGAGAGAGAGAGAGAGAGAGAGAGAGAGAGAGAGAGAGAGAGAGAGAGAGAGAGCACTTCATCATCCTTTCTCTCTTTCTGTTACACACACAGACTCGAAGCACATTACATCTGTGACGCAGTAGTCATTTCACAGGATGGTACCAGGGGATGCCTATGCGTCGTCTGCCAGTCTGCCTGACGGGAATAAAAGGTGAGAGGGAGAAAAGGGGAGGAGGAAGAAAGAGGTTTGTCTGAATTACAGAGTAACAATTAAGTGTAATCCAATTATATTTCAAATTTGAGCCAATCGGAGCACAAAACCAAGGAATGTTTTTGGGTAACACAGTGATGAAGTAATGATAATCTAGAGAGAAGAATTCAACAACTTTTCTTTTTCAGTTATTTTAACATTGCCTGATAAAACCATTTCAAATATTTTGAAGTGTGGCTCTTGTGCAAATATCTTTCTTATATATTACTTAAACAAAAGAGTCACACAATCAGTGCTTTGCCAATCTTCATCTATCAGTCATCGCCTAATGGAATCAAACAGTCTATAATTAACCAATTACTATGCAGTGAAAGTTGTTGACTGTTAAAATGCCAGTCAGCCAGGTGGCCTATTCAAGTGACATCACTAAACATAACTTATGCTCTCATCACATTATGATGATCTTATTCATTTCAGTCCATTGCAAGTGACATCATTTCCCAGAAGCTGCTGGTTTCTGTAGAGGAAGTAAAGAAGGTTTACAAACAAATATGAATAAACATTTTATGCCTAAAAAATGTGTAGCTTCCAAATGTGACAGTGATTTTGAAATATTTCACATTGTCTATGTACGTCTTCCTGTAGTTCCAGTCCACTACTTCCACTTTCTAGCGCATCATATCACAGCCCTGGCAGAGTTGTAACTCACTCTGTGAAGGGTCTTTCAGACATGAGGCATTATAGTACTTATGTTCAAAACAAATTTAACCACCGAGTGATGTAAAGTATCAAGCAAAAGCAAAAGAGGGAAGGGTGGTGTATTGCGTAGACAACCATTACTAGAAATACTGTTATTTTATAATGCACTGAAACATAATACACATTACCCACTATAATGCACCTCCATTAAACATGAAAACAACATCATGATAGACTCGGCACCCAACAAATCTAGAGATGTAAATTAAATCGAAGTTAATTACTCGCATCAGGAGATACGTAACGCGGTGCAGAAGGAAGCATGCATGAAGCACCTTGAGCGTTACTCTGAATCAAAGTAATTATCCTCTAAGAGGAAAAAAAACAATGTGCAACCTTCAGTGAGTGATGCTGTGGATTATCCAACTACACTTCTGACTATTTAAGATTCATCTCGAAAGGGGCCAGAGGAGAAAAAAGAGGGAATAGAGGTGAATTTAAAGTCACCATGATATCAAAACTGACCATTCTTATTTTTATGGAATATTGCAGTGTTTATTATTTATCCAAGCGAATCATATATATATATATATATATATATATATATATATATATATATATATATATATATATATTTTTTTTTTTTTTTTAAATTCCTGTTCCCGCCATTATCCTTAATCAAAAAACATGATCAAAACTTCCGCTCCCCCTTGACAATGGACCCGTTTCACAGATTGTGATGATGCATTCTCAAATTTATCAACATCGCAAATGTAGTAGTTTTACATATTTTCATTTAAAAAAATGTAATACAGATCGAACATACACCTTCTGGTGCAACTTGGACACGTCATCAGTGATGAACCCGGGGTCAAAAGGTGTTTCGGGTCTTTAATCAACAGACACCCTCGCCCGGGCGACCCAGCCGGGGGTGATCAGTCTCCGGCCTGTGTCCAAGTGGTGTGCTACTCCACGGATCCCCCCTCCTGATCCACAGCCATCGTGAGGCTTTTTCGGCAGCCTCAGAGATGTTCTTTATGGCTCGCCTGCACAGTTGTCCTTTAACTCCAAGGAGTTTGAGTGTTTGGGGTAACGACTGTCCTGCAAATCCCCGGCAACCGACCTCCACTGGCTCACTGCATGTTTTCCAGCCACCGCTCCTGCACTCCTCCACCAGCTCTGCATATTTGGCTCTCTTGCGCTCATTTGCATCCTCCAATCGGTCTTCCCAGGGGACAGTAAGCTCCACTATGACCACCTGCCTGGTCGACTCTGATGTAATCACCACGTCTGGGCGGAGTGAAGTGGCCGCGATGTGATTCGGGAACTTGAGCTGCCTTCCGAGGTCCACTTGAAGGTGCCAGTCTCTTGCATTGGCGAGGAGCCCGCCTGGGGAGCATGGCTGCTGATGTGCCTTCTCCCCAGCTCTGACAAAGGAGATGGTTTGCTTGGAGGGCTGCTGACTCTTATTGCTCTGAATTTCTGTGGTGATAGTATCCGCAAGAGCCCTGAGGACCTGGTCATGTCGCCAACGATACCGCCCATCCCCAAAGCCTTTGGACAGCAGCTGAGGATGTGCTCCAGTGTGCCACTCCTTTGGCACAGTTGGCATGTTGGTAAGTCTACCAGGCCCCAGCGGTGTAGGTTGGATGGGCTAGGTAGAAGATCGTACACCGAACGGATCTGGAACTTGATGCGGTGTGGTTCAGAGCTCCACAGCTCTGCCCTGGTGATCCAGCGCTGCTCGGCGTTCTCCCACCTAGTCCAGACGTCTTGCTGTTTCATACTGACCATCTTGGTCATGCGGTCCTCCTCCACCTCTGCCCGCACCTCGTCCAGCACCAACTGACGCTTCTCTTGATTTGTCATAGCGTGGCTTCGGGAAACTGCCCAGGCCTGCACGTCCCACTGCCACGTTGCCAACCAAGACGCCATGCCTCAGCCGAGCCTCCACTCTGTCCACCGCTTCCTGTGCCTTCCACTTCCTTCCCGGCCAAGATTGTAAAGAAAGGCCACTTTGCCTTTCTTTAATTACTATGGTGATAATACCCTTAGCCGTTGCCAGGCAGATGTTACTGTTCCTGATTAAACTCTCAATCTGAAAATGTTGTAGTAGTCCAGAATAAGGTTGCGGATCGTCTCTGGCACATGATGTCTTGTCAGTGCTTCATTGACCAGCTTGTGGGGAATAGACCCGTAGGCATTGGTAAGATCCAGCCAGAGTACGGCAAGGTCTCCTCTGTTCTCCTTTGCCTCCCAGATCATCTGACTCACCACTCCTGTGTGCTCTAAGCATCCAGGTACTCCTGGGACTCCCCCCTTTTGCACTGAGGTGTCTATATACCCGTTCTTCAAGAGGAACTCCATTAGCCGTTGTGACGCGATCTTAAAGATTTTCCCTTCGACACAGAGCAGCGAGATTATGCGAAACTGCTCGATGGTACTTGCATTCTCTTCTTTGGGTATCCAGATCCTCTCTGCTGATCTTCATTGGGAAGCCACCTTCCCTCTCTGCCAGAACACCTTCAGGAATGTCCAGAGTCATAAAAGGAGCCTTGGGCACTGTTTATAGACCTTATAAGGTATTCCGCTGGGACCAGGAGTGGAATTTGATCTTGCTGCCATTACCGCATTCTACTTCTTTCAAGGTGGGCCCGGAGATGTTGAACTGGGCCACTGGTTCTGGAGGTTCGATGAGCTTTTTGCAGGGGCCGAGGTCTTGCTCCTTAGCAGAGTCACTGAATGTGATACTGAGGTGGTGGTTCATTTCCTCCGCCGAGCACATGAGCCTAATCGAACTGGTGCCACTCCTTCTTGTTAGCGGCAGGCCACTTCACCCGGCCCTGTTCTGGCTTTTTGCTTTGAGAAGAGGCTGGTGCAGCTTGGAGGTTCCGGGCACTGTGGTGTGACTCCGGGCCTGGCTCCTCCTCCGTCTGACCAGGTTTTGCAACTGAGGTACTGGCTACTGCCCCTGTGCGTTGCTGCATTCGTCCACCCTTAAGGCAGGCCATCTTTGTCTGATGGATCTTCAAACCTTGCCACAGATACAAACTGTTCTCTTTGTCAGTTGCCCGTTTGCTTGTGTCATAGCCTGAAAGTCTGTCCGGTTGGGATTCTCATTCTCCCCGCCTCTCGGGAATCCCTGGGGGTATTTTTCAGAAGGGTTTTTCGTAGCTTGCTTGGGTGCTCCTTTACAGGAGCTGAAGTTCGGGCTGCTAACCCTTACTGCCCCGGTTGGGGGCACATTTATAACACTATCTATTTTGGGTTATATTACATTGGTAGTAAATAGTCGCGTTTCCACTGCCGGGCTAGGGACAGGCCACACTCAAAAAAATAATCTGTTGAACGAACATAATTAAATTAAGGAAAGGTTTTCCACAAAATTGAATTACATTTTTCCAACAAATTCGAATTAGTTTGAAATAATTTGTTGTAATCTTGTTGTATGAATTTAAATTAATTTAGTCATTCCTGCTAGATAAAGTTTTGTCAGGTTAACTACATTTTTTTATTTTTTGTCCTGCCTTCAATCACCAACATTATAATTTTAGTTAATTTGACTCTATGGTCACTTCTAATGATAGACACTACTAGTGTTCAATTGAATTAAAACCAATGTTTGCATAGTAATATAATATTACTTTTGCCAGACTGCAAGTGAGGTGTACACATAGTGTGTACTGAGTACCCACAGCCTGAACAGGAGGTTTAAAGCATATATAGTATAAAACTGAGCCCACAGCCTAAACACAGTCACCACTCTTCTGCATAATGGTAACCACAAAATTCAAAAACATTACAGAAAGTCCTCTAAGTTTCTAACATAACTGAACATTAAACACTAAAATTGACTAACAACATCTTTCCATTTACTGAAAAACACATAAAATAACACTTTTTCCCTAAATTGACCCCTTTTAATGCAGTCCCTTGCAAAGCATGATGGGAACTACAGATCCACTGCCCAGTTAGATGTCAACAACAATGATTCATGTAGTTTTCACACAAATGAATTAGGTTGATTGAACACAATTAAATTATGTTGTGACAATATTAAACAATCGTGTTACTTTTGCTTATTTTAATTAATTATTTTAACAAGAGGCCAAAATTCATGTTTTGAGTGACATCCAGTTAAGACGAACGAAAAATATTTATGTTGACTCAATTTAAAAAAATTTGGTAAACCAATTTTTTTTTAAATTAAATTGATTACATTTAATGAAATTAAGCTGGAATCATTTCTATGAAGGATTGTGTCGTATATGCTCATTTTAATTAATGAAATTGAACAAAGAGCTAAAATCATTTTTTTGAGTGCAGGGCTAACAGCGAGCCGAGCCGAGCCGAGCCGAGCCAGTGGCCTTGGGCCTCAAGCACCGGGCTTGCGTTTCCACTGCTGGGCCAGTAGCCCCGCAGCGCTGCCCTAAACCCCGCCCCTAACACGCCTTTCTGGATCAAACGTCATACAACCCAACCCATTTCAGCGGGTATTATGAATTTATTTATTTTTTAAGCTAGGAAGATAGCATGTATATTAACTCACCGGCCGTGGCTGCAATAGTGTCCCGATTGTCTCGCGAGTCACCACTAACAGCACCGTCCATCAAGTCGAACCATGGAAACCTCCTTCTCTGAGCTCCGCTTTGTCCATTGTGCGTTTGAATCGCCTTGTACAATACTGCGCCCGCAACTTTTTTATTTTTTCCCAAACTTGAAGCGCTGCTCGCTGAATTCTTAGCTTGTTCAGTATCGATGTATTTTATAACGTCCTCGTTTCTTCACACGCCGTCGTGTACCCTTTCTTCTGCCCAAATGCTCTGAAGAGCTTTATCTTCGACAGACCAGTACAGGCGATTCTCCATTTCGAGCAGCGAATATTTTGCGCGATATAAAAAAAGTGAAATGTGCATCTTGCCGCAGATCATAACGTTCCCTAACGTGCCTCTAGCCCGAGCTGGCCCGCTTTGGCCCAAGGTATTCGACGGGCCAGAAATCCTGGCCGTTGGCCCAGAGTAAGCCCCGATCAAGCCCCGGAAGTGACAGTGGAAACGCGACTGGCCCTGGCACGCACTAGCACTGCTCGGCCCTGGCCCGGCAGTGGAAACGCGGCTAATGACAAAAAAACAAATTAACGCTTCGGTGAGGGTGCTTCTAATACAACTGCTGAGGTAGTGATGGCAAATATGAATTTTTATTCTCTTCTGACCAACGTAATCAATCTCTTTATATTTTTCCTTCTTATGGAAAGTCGTAAAAATCATACATATTTTTTCTTGTGCTGAACCAAATGAAAATACAACAAATATTTTTGCTGTCGTCTCTTGTTCACTGCTATAGAAGTTTACCCAACTATAACGACTTCTGCTTCTGAGAACCCCGGAAATTAGAAAAGGATTCATGACATCTCTTTTCTGATGACGTGTGAACCGGCGCAATGGCTGGGCAATAATTCCTTCCCTCCAGCAACCTGTCAGTCACATGAGATTGCAGCAGTTAGCAAAAGACGATTCAATCAATCCTGACGGACAAAATGAAGTCGTTCGAGAAACTGTTACACTTATGCATTTGGCAGTTTAACTTGTTCTCTCCTGTTTATAAAAAAGTTTTGTCTTAGAAATTTCCTTATTCAATGTTTTTTTTTTTTCTTCCACATTGTCATGGTGGGTTTGTTTTCCAAGGCATATTGAAAGTTTTGGACAGTCAATCAGCAGCAACAACAAAATATAGATTATAACAGTAAAAAAAAAAACAGTTAGGTTTTTTTTTTTTAAACTGCTTTATTAAAGTCCAAATCAGTGTGTATAGGTCTTAACTACTAACCTGCTCATATTTACAAGATTTTTTTGTCACTGTGACAAAAAAGAGATTTGGATCAACGCTTGTGATGCTAGCTGTAGTTCAACCTGTCCCTTCATTGTACTGGAGTCTGTTTTCATACTAAACAAAAACACTGTTGTTAAGCTGCTGTGCATTGAAAAAATAAATAATAGACTGAGAAAGGGAAGGAATAGACAGTCAGACTCAGTAAAAGTAAGACAGAGGGAATAAACCAAATTGTATCACACAGAGGAAGTGGGAAAAGGGCTCAGGAAAAAATAAAAGAGTTAGGCCAGGCAAAATCAGATATGCAAAAAGAATGTGTGAATGAAAAGTGCAGAGAGAGAGAGGGATTGAATTGGAGCTGGTGTCATTGATAACTCGGCTCCTACTGACAGAACAGCCCAGTGGTAAAGAAAAGGCTTAGGTAGATATCGATTTTGAGAGCTGGCTGGTCTTAATTTACAAAGCCAAAGCTGCTTAAGCTGGCCAGTGTTTTTTGTTTTTGTTTGTTTTTTGGTGTAAACGAAGGCACACTGCACTACCGAGGAAATGAGGAAGAAGAAAGGCAAAGAGAAAGGCAAAAGAAACAGGCCGAGACACATAAAAAGGAGCAATGAAATGCAGCACACTGACTGGGCAACTAAAATGAATGCAACTAAAACATGAATTAATTCTGAATGAATCCTGATCATTTTAATATAAATGCATGTCCATGTAGCAAAGCATTAAATGTACAATTTAACATCAATCCTATTGTTTCTTAAAATGGCTGATACTAGCCCTAATGGATGAGATGCCACTCACCTCCCAGAAGCCTTGTTGTGTATCACCTTAGAGCAAGTTAAATTAGATGAACAAATGTCATATCAACATTAAAATTAAATATTTATTATGTCAAAAATTCTTTAAATTATAACAATCATTTTTATTTTTAGTTTAACAAATAATAATGAACAATTTCCAGTTGTTGTGAAGCGTCCTTGCCTTTGTGAAAAGTGCAATACTTTTCACAAAGGCAAGGACGCTTCACAACAACTGGAGCTAAAACAAAAGAATTCCAAAAGAAAGAAAGTACAAAACAGAAAGAAATGAAAGATGCAAATGTGCCCATGGTCAGTCATATTTTACATACTTTTCCTGACTCGTGAAATATTAATATTTCTTTTTAAAGCTCCAGAGTTTTGAAAAACAAACTTAGTAAAATGAATGTCTATATATATTCATCTCCCGAGGTATCTAATTAGACTTAATTTCTGTGTGACTGAAAACCTTGAGACTTATAGTGCAGAAGTCATCAGCTTATCTTTCAATGCTCCAGAGACTGGGACTTATAGGAAACAGATCTGACTCTCTAATTACACTCTACCTCTCTTTGATTACCTGCCCTATGAGCAGAGCACGCTCACATGGGCGACTGATCTTCAAGTTCCCCCTTGATGAAGGACCCAAAGGAGGGATCATGTCCAAGTGATTAGTGAATCACACTCTGGCTTTTGAACAGCGTATACACACCTGTCAACTTGTTTGGTTCAAGGATCACTGTGCTTTCTCTTAAAATGCCTCTAATCTTCTCTTAGTCTCGATTTTAATTTGATGTATACTCTTTTGTCACTCGTGTCCTTTATCCTATTTCCATTTTCATATTCTTTCTTTCTCTCTTACTCTCTATCTCTCTTACGAGCGTTCCTTCAGTCATATCATTTGTAATATGGAACCAACTGCCGCTTCACTTTCACTTTTTTTACTTTTTCTCCCTAAGGTCCACTTACAATGTTGCAACACATACATTCATTATTTAGATTCCAGAGTTATATAATCTTTTCTAATGTTCTCTAAAAAATGTTGTTTTTTTTCTGAACAACCATAGGCATCATTGAGAAGTAAATGTGAGTTGTCATATAGTATTAATATTCAATAAATATCGTCTTTTTTTCATTGTGGAGGAAGTTTTGAGTTTTGAAAGTCACAGTACTGTATGTTTTCATTAAACAACTCTCTTTTATCTCACAAGATCAAGGAAATAGTTGCTTAACATTTGACCCCTTTAATGATGCACCTCATCTATTTATAAATCAGTCCGATAGCAGCACATTGTGTACAGCACTAATTCTCCGTAAGATGACTGAGAAACAGTTTTCACCTTAAAGGGATATCTAATAATAAAAAGTGATTTACACACACTTTCTTTATCTCTATATTTTGTAGAACACAAAGCACTATATCTAAAAAGTCTTGTTGTTGTTAATTGTTTTGTTATCTTAAAGGATAATTCCGGTATTTAACACTTTAAGTCTATTTTCTAGTTTGTTTTGGATGAACTAGAGTGGTGGACTTAGAAATTTTGACGATGGGTCCTGTCTCGAGTTTTTGACTATTTTAGGATAGCCTCTGAGTGCTTCAGAGTGGTTGTCTACGAGCATACTGAAACATGTCTTTAAAGGGATACTCCACTTTTTTTGGAAATAGGCTCATTTTAAAACTCCCCCAGAGTTAAACAGTTGAGTTTTTTTTTTTGAATCCATTCAGCCGATTTTCTGATATTTAGAAGAATATCAGTAAACAGACAGTTTCTGGTCTCATTGACTCCCATAGTATATTTTTTTCCTACTATGGAAGTCAATGAGACTAGAAACTGTCTGATTACTGATATTTTTCTAAATATCAGAAAATCGGCTGAATGGATTCAAAAACGGTAAAACTCAACTGTTTAACTCTGGGGGAGTTTTAAAATGAGCCTATTTCCAAAAAAAGTGGAGTATCCCTTTAAAACAACACTTAACATTAGCTCTCAAAACTGTGCAACTCACCGAGTGATTAGTGGTGTTCGTTGATGATTAAAAACAAATATATCGGCGCAATGTATGCTTTCAATCCGTGTTATTTACTATAGTGGAACTATATTTTCAGATACCTCACAACCGCGTATAAACTTCCGCTCAATATTTGAGTCTGAAGCGTTAGCACACTCCCGACCACTTGATGGCGACAACCACTTTGCCGTAGTAGCTCTGCTCACGCTAGCCTTCTGAGAGACGGAGAACCGAGCGAAAAGACTACAACCAAATGTAAACAGACCCTTTTCGGTATCCGGTAGCGCAGTAATATCAACGAGCACTGAGTCCTCCAACAGACCTCAAAAGAATTTTAAAAAATGGCAAATAAAACACGACAGAAAACTGTATTTCGCTACGCTACTTGTTTTGGATCATCAACGAACACCACTAATCACTCTGTGAGTTGCACAGTTTTGAGAGCTAATGTTAAGTATTGTTTTAAGGACATGTTTCAGTATGCTCGTAGACAACCACTCTGAAGCGCCCAGAGGCGATCCTAAAATAGTCAAAAAGTCGAGACAGGACCCATTGTCAAAATTTCTAAGTCCACCACTCTAGTTCATCCAAAACAAACTAGAAAATACTCAAAGTGTTAAATACCGGAATTATCCTTTAAGGATTTCCCTTTTAAATTAAAACAAACAGCTGTGATATTACTATCCATCTCTCTCACTTGTCTGTTGTCTCCCTGTGGAAATCCTTACGACAGCTTTAAAATACTATTTTGGACATTTATTATTTAGCATTCAGCTGCTCTTTTGTAAAAGCGGCACTCGTAAACAACAAGAACAGACACAACATCAAAAACATTCTTTGTGCAGCTTTGACTAGGACAGAATCATTTGACACAGTCACAACATGTCCCTAAAGGCATCAATGTGTCAATTTGGTTAGGATCATTGGACAATTTTCATTCTATTCCTCCTTTTCCCTCTACTCTGACAGAACTCTAATCCATCTTTCTCTGTGTTTAAGGTGCTCAGCTTGTACACCACACTGAAATGAACTTCGCCTTTCTCTACTCTTGTGGTACAGCAAGATCATCTGCACAGTCCAAACTAAACATCCAGCTAACAACTAAAGAGGTATGCACTCTTGTGGCTGTCTTGGTGACAAGGATTAAGTTTTGGGGTCATGGGTAAAGAGTGTTTCCATTCCACTGAATAAAACAGTTTTTAAAGTCCAAAAAGTTTGAAAACAGTATATTACCGTTCAAAAGGATGGATGGTTTTTGAAATAAATCTCTTTTCTCACAAAGGAGGAGTTTATTTGATCAAAAATAAAAACAATTATATTGTAAAATATTATTACAATTTAAAATAACATTTGAAAAGCTGAATATGTTTATGTAATATGAATATGTGCAATGCTCAAGAAACATTTTGCTGCTTAATATTTTTGTGGAAGTCTTGATCCGCTTTTTTTCCCTGTCTCAGAGTAATAAGACAGCGCTGCATAACTTCGGTCCCTGAAGACTAAGAATAGAGAATGGTTTGGAATTAGAGATCTAGAGAGTTAGATATGAAACATCTTGGGCGGATGTGAGCTCTATCCAGCGGCAGATCTGGTCCTCTGGGATGTGTCATTTTCTTGGCCGTTTGACCTTTTTTTAAAAAGGCCTGCTTACTCAGGCCTGCACTGAGATTTTGATAAAACGAAGATAAAAATTAAGATGTGCTAGTGTTTGTAAAATGAGATGTCCTTGAATAGTTTTTCCTGGTAGTTTTGATCACAGTGTCATATTCTCCAGGTATCACTGGCATTTCATATTATAATGTGCCTCAAATATGACTAACAGCATTTAGTAAACCTCATTTCAAATAAAATGACAATAATTCTGGAGGGATGAGATAAGTTGATGTTATAACTGACCTAAGATTACATCATGACCATGCGAAAAAAAAATGTCTTTGTCTAATTCCCATTAAAACAGAATTAGGAATGTCAAGGCATAAGGTCCAGACTGGACTTAAATGCTGCAGAGATGAAATGTCAAATAAGCAGCCCTCCGCACCTTATCAACAAGAAGTGAAGAGAACTTTTCTGCGTCACACACCATGCCTTTGAATCCCTACTCTCAAAGAAACACATACACACATGTACAGCAGAAAGAAATGTCTTCTCTGTGAAGAAGGTACAGATTCGACTTTTATAACTGTTACACAATTCTCCTGTCATCACTATCCATGGCTGATGAGGCTGGCACTTCAGGGATGCGTTGTGGATGGGTCCAGGCGCAGGTCCACCATCTGATCTGGATACGCCCCGGATCCGGCTGACTTCAGTAAACCTCGGAATAAACAGAAAGACTAACATTAGTGTAGATTCCATTCTTCTTATGATGTAACCAGTACATCCGGTGTTATAGGAAGAGTCCCGAGTCCGGCTGACCTAATCTATGCAGCCTAATAATCATTTAACTGATTTGAATAATAGAAATGTATAATATTCGATATGAATGGCAGGTAAAAGAGGACAATCCCGGCTTCCCGGACAATTTTAGGAAAACTGTTCCGAAGTTTAGGTGCTAAATAGGAAAAGGATTTACCGCCTGCAGTTGATTTTGATATTCTAGGTATTATCAACTAGCCAGAATTTTGAGATCGCAGTAGATGTGAAGGACTATAATGCGTTTAAAGGGGTCATATAAATCCATTTTCGTACAAGCTAATATAATTCTTTAGGGTCTAAATTAAAAGTTTGTAATATACTTTAATATTGCTGCTCAGCGCAGCTTCCAGGTCTCTAATGTCATTTTTTTTTTTAACCCTCTGGGCTTCTTCGTCCGAAAACGGACGAAAACTTTTACGTTTTGAAATGTTTAATTTTTTTTGCTTCATCGGATGGGGGTGAAACTTGGTGACTTTTGTTGTATTACCTATATGAACACACAAAAAAATCAAGGAGATGATTCTGATATGTTAAAGGGTCGTAAAATTTTTTGTCACACTTAGCTTCCTCACCGGTCTAAAACGGACGACATAGGAAATGAATGGGAAATACGAAAAAAATAGGAAAATTTAGAGAAACTTTTGGTTGTACAAACTTCAGATCAGCCACTCTGCTGAAAAAAAGTGTACAGTAGTAAAGGGGTGACACTCTAAAACATGAAGAGTGCAAAAAAGACACCCCACCCCACACACACGCCCACACACACACAGAGATAAACTGGCTTATTACTGTGTAATAACAGATAAACTGACTGCAACAGTAAATTTTTTGAATTATGCTAAACAAACTCAATAAATGAAGAAAAAAAAAAACTCTCGCTCAAATGCACACACGCGCGCACACACACACACACACACACACACACACACACACACACACACACACACACACACACACACACACACACAGAGAGAGAGACAGATAAACTGGAAAGAGTGCAACAGCAAATTTTTAGAATATGCAAAATAAAATCAATAAATGAAAAAAAAATCTCGCTCAAATGCAAACACACACACACACACACACACACACACACACACACACACACACACACACACACACACACACACAAACTGGCAAGAGTGCAACAGCAAATTTTTAGAATATGCAAAATAAAATCAATAAATGAAAAAAAAATCTCGCTCAAATGCACACACACACACACACACACACACACACACACACACACACACACACACACACACACACACACACACACACAACACACACACATAAACTGGCAAGAGTGCAACAGCAAATTTTTAGAATATGCAAAATAAAATCAATAAATGAAAAAAAAAATCTCGCTCAAATGCTCACACACACACACACACACACACACACACACACACACACACACACACACAACACACACACACACACACACACACACATAAACTGGCAAGAGTGCAACAGCAAATTTTTAGAATATGCAAAATAAAATCAATAAATGAAAAAAAAAAATCTCGCTCAAATGCACACACACACACACACACCACACACACACACACACACACACACACACACACACACACACACACACACACACACACACAGAGAGAGAGAAATGAACTGGTAAGACTGCAACAGCAAATTTTGAAAGAAATGCAAAAATAAAAATACAAAAGACTCGCTCAAATGCAACACACACACACACACACACACACACACACTCAGAGAGAGAGAGAGAGAGAGAGAGAGAGAGAGAGAGAGAGAGAGAGAGAGAGAGAGAGAGAGAGAGAGAGAGAGAGAGAGAGAGAGACAGATCAACTGGCAAGAGTGCAACAGTTAATTTTTAGAATATGCAAAATAAAATCAATAAATGAAAAAAAAATCTCGCTCAAATGCGCGCGCACACACACACACACACACACACACACACACACACACACACACACCCCACACACACACACACACACTTGTTTATAAAACAAACATTTTCTCCCCTGCCTGCTACCATGGCTGGTTAGATCAAAGATATATGCAACAATAAATATAATATTTAAAATTTGTATGTATATAGTTAAAATTATGTTTATTATTATTATTTTATTCCTATTTTTTAACCTACAGTTTGATAATGATTGTTTGCTGTTATGTTATTTTATGTTTTCTATGTTCGATCATAATTGCTGTTCCCTTCTGAAGTTTGTATTACCATTTATAGAATTAAAATTAATTAATTAATTTTAATTAATTAATAATTAATTGCAAAATGTTTGTATAAAGTGTTTTGAATTATCACTATCCACCCTTTTGTTCGATTTTTTTAATTATCAAATACTGAGTAACAAAAATGTTTGGATTGTGTTCCCTTTCTAACCAAACATTATTGTTTGATTGTAATCATAATGAAAAACCTAATACTTATCTAAAAAAAAAAATAAAAAAAATATTAAAAGTAGTCTTTTAGAACATCTAATATATATCTTAATAAAAAAAAACGAATCAGATCGAGAAATCATGTCTAAAACAACAATAAGAATCAAAAAGCCTTTCTATGTATTTACATAGGAAGCTATAGGCAGCCTACAGGCCGTTAAGGGCATTGCACACAATAATTTATTTTTAAAGCCACTGGGTGGCGGTCTTCTCACTTGAAATTTTTTGGCATGCAGCCTAGACCCTATTTTGATGTAAAACGTTGCATTTATTGAAAAAAAAAATTTTTTTTAATAATAAAAAAATATATATATTAATTTTAATGGAAAAAATAGCTCATACAAATTATATAATTAATGCAAAGTATCATAAAAAACTCAAAAAATTCTAAATAATAATCAGAAAATATTATAGAACAAAAATATATTTGAATGGTTATCCTGGGAAAAAAATAAAGTTAAATTTTAAGGCTTCGTCCGTTTTTGACCGGGAGGAAGCTAAGTGTAACTACTTTACGAAGAAGCCCAGAGGGTTAAATATATGAAATGTTTGTCGTTGTTATTGGAGTTGTCATAAAGAATAGAGCGTATTGTAGTACTGCAATGCTTTATCAATATGTTTATGCGTTGAGCTAACAAACAATAACTTGCTTGGTTATCTGACCAATCACCGCAGATTAGCGTCACGCAAAGGAGGGGTTTGGAAAAATGAGTTGTTAAAGGGTACCTATTATGGCATTTAAAATGTTCCTAACGTTGTTCTGGGAGTCCCCAACAACAGTTTTACATGCATACAATGACAAAAAACACTTTTGTTGTCTTATAATATGCATTTATTTTTACCTGATTTGCTCAGCGATTCCCAAATGATTAGTTTGACGACTCATTTTTCAAACCCCGCCTTTGCGTGACGCTAATCTGCGGTGATTGGTCAGACGACCCAGTCAGTTATTTTTCGCGTTAACCCAAAGCTTAAACATATTGATAAAGCACTGCAGTACTACAATACGCTCTATTCTTTATGACAACTCCAATAACAATGACAAACATTTTACATATTTCAAAAAACACACACACACAGCTTGGAGACCTAAGCGCTGAGCGTAACTGACACACACACACACACACACAACACACACACACACACACACACACACACACACACACACACACACACACACACACACCACACACACACACACACACACACTTATTGAGCATGCTACAAAACCCATAAAAGCAACAATTATTAACATTAACAGTACTTACAGGTTGTGATTCGGGGGATAAAGCTGATTCAAATAAACTTGGTACTGAACATTCCTTCAGTATCAACTGACTCGCGAATCCACACTTGAAAGCATTTATGTTTGTAAAGGAATCCTCATTAAAATAATGCGAACACAGCACAAGGTTCGGCTATACTTGTGTGGTATAGTTGTAAATATAAACTCTAGCCAGATTCTTCACATGCTCGTCCCTGGGCAGTGAAAAAAAAGTTCGCTTTTGATTCGCACTTCAGAACAGCTCGTCGACATGTTGTTTTCACTGTTTTCTGGCACGCACAATGGCCCTCATTTATCAAAAGTGCGTACACCAAATTTCGAGCGTACACCTGGTGTACACCCAAAACCAGGGTGACTTCGAGATTTATCAATATGGACGTTGGCGTACGGCACGCTCAGATCCCACACCAGCTCAGGAGGTGGTGTACGCACGTTTGAGTTAGTGCGGAAATGCGCAGAAAAAACAATTCCTAACACCACAAAATGCACTGACAAACTAAAACATATGACAAAAAAAACAACAACAACATAGTAGCCTAGGCAAATTATAAACTTAAGTGTAAAAATCTGTCACAAAGAACCGGCAAAAGTAATGATTATGAATATGAAAAATATAGCAAGGAGATATTTTAATTGTTTATTAATAAAGAAGTGTTTTCTTTGTGTCGGCTGCAAAGATGAGGTTGAGATGCTGACTCGCGATCTTCGCAGTAGCGAACACGCCAGAGAGAAATGCACATTTCAGATTACATAAGCAGAGAGCAGTCTGTGTCTGTTTTCTTTCGTTTTGAATTGTTCTGTTTAAAAGTAGACATGTCTGAGGCAAGTAGGGTACCTTATACGCTGAGTTTCGGTTCATTTATGAGATGAGCTCAGTTCACGCGTCCTCCCTTTCATGATTATCTATCATCATGCTATTTACTTCTTATTTGTTAAATCCAGGTAATTGGTTGATGAAACTTAAAGTAAAATTAAGATACAATTAATACAAAACGAAATTCAGTTTAAAGAAAGGTTTTGTGCTTTCTGTTTGATGTCTCTGTGAAAGTTTTAAAATATCTTTTAGTGCCGCTTTCAGAGCGCTCACGACCGTATCATTGTTTTTTCCTCATAAATGCGAACACGAATAATAATAAGAATAAGAATATTACAAATGGACATGCAATTATTAATGTGAATGAATGGTACTCCACACATCATCATCATCACTAGTGTATGTGATAAGATATTAAATGCTAATTGTTTCAAAACACATGCTGTAAAATAATGCATTGTGATAGGTCATTTGATCTCCACGTCGGAGAAGTTTCTCTTCTTTCTTTACCGTCTTCCGTGTGTTTATGGCGTAAAATGAGGGCGTGGGGGAAGCGGAGACTTGAATATTTAGAGGCGTGTTTTTCTAATGACGATCGTTTTCAGCCGCTGCATTTATCAAGGACAGGTATTGCGTACACCTAGATTTCAAAGGTACGCACAGCTTCATACATCAGGCGGTGAGAGGAGTGTAAGCATAATCTTACGCCAACATAAACGCCCGTTTCTACGCAATAATGATAAATGAGGGCCAAAGAGTGGGCATGTCTTATTCAAATAACTTGTACAAGTGACGTACGAAAGTTAGATAAAATGCATCGTTCGTCTATCGATTCATATCAGCGACTCAGAGTCGACTCTTACTTTTGAGAGACAATAACTTTGTATACGGTGAACTTTCATATTTAAAACTTTGCAGTATGTTTTTGTTCACTTAGATCTATATGTTACACAGTACATGAAAGGTAATTTTCAAAATTCCATAATAGGTACCCTTTAAACAAATCATTTGGGAGTCGGTGAGCAAATCAGGTAAAAATAAATGCATATTATAAGACAACAAAAGTGTTTTTTGTCATTGCATGCACATAAAACTATTGTTGGGGACTCCCAGAACAATATTAGGAACATTTTAAATGCCATAATAGGTGCCCTTTAATTTATATACGGCATATATACCCATATAAACACACACACAGGATTGGTGTGTGTACAGGTAATACAGTATGTGTAAGCAAAAACATTATGACCAGTCACAGGTGAAGCTCAACATCTTCTAACAAGGCTACAAATTAAGATCTGGGTATTACATGGTAAACAAACAACCACTTCTCGAAATCAATGTGTTGGATGCAGGAGAAATGGGCAAGAATAAAGATCTGAGCAACAAAGGGCAAATTGTTATGGCAAGGCGACTGGGTCAGAGAATCTCTGAAACGGCAAGGCTTTTGGGATGCTCCCGGTCGGTAGTGCTGTGAATTTACCAACAGTGGTTCGAAGAGGGACAAACAGGCAACAGGGTTGTGGGCAAACGGCTACAATGGGCACACTGAACTGGAACGTGGAGCAGTGGAAGAAGGTTCCCTGGTCTGATGAGTTCCGTTTTCTTTCACATCACATGTACGTGTGCACAATTTACCTAAAATTTGACATGTGCCACCTACCTAAGGCGGCACTGGAATGCCACAAGACCGTGAAACTGAATTTAATTCAAGTCTAACACAACGGCATCTCACAACCAATTCGTACAAATTCGTACGAGTGAAAAAAGGTGCTAATTCGTACGAATTCGTACGACGGTTTAGGGGTGTGGTCAGGGGTAGGTCATTCGTACAAATTCATACAAATTGGGCAACTCGTAAAATATGTACGAATTGCCGTAAGATCGGGTTGTCTAATGTCATGATGACTCAGACCAACTTCACTGACTCAGGTCACTGACTCTTGACTTCACTGACTCAGTTCACTGACTCTTGGCTTTCAGGTCTGTAGACGTTTATTTTGCGCTACAAAGCAAAGAGCTCCTCCCAGGGAGGATGTGACCCTCTGCAAACAGGATTCAAGATTGAAAATCAAACAAAGCTTAGCATGCAAAAGTATGCCAAGCTGAAGATGACAGCAGGGAATATTCAAATCACTGTCTAATATTGTTTTGTTTTCTGCAGTTTGTTACAAATTCTAAATTAAATTATGGTGTAAAGTTCGACAAGGGCAGATATTGATGGAAATATATTTGAATGCAATGTCCATCATAAGTAAATTGGACTTGTCAGAAGTCTCATAAAATAAGATTTACATTAGTTAATAAGACTTTATGAAGCCAAATAAATAAACTGAGGATACCGAAAGATAATACTGCAGTCAGATAAAGCTCACAGAAGGGCAATAACACCAATCTGTTTACTGTATATTTAAAATCTAGATTTATAAGATCATTATCATTTGCTAATTATTTGAGAAATTTGGACAGCAGTCTGCTCTAGATGTGATTACAGCTGCATTGTTTACTGCAAAAGAGAATATGTTCATTTGTGTCAATAACAGCTATAGTATGTCTGGAAACCCAAACCGCAAACAATCTTTTGGCATTAAAAAACTAGAATTTACTAAAGACACGCAGTGAAAAGCACATGCAGAAGATTCCACTCTCATCAGCGCTTTATTTGAATTGTTCTCTCACGCTAATTTGCCCTGTTTAGTAAATCTGGTCCCTAGTGGTTTTTTTATGTCAGGATCCTGGAGTGAAAATGTAACATTCACTCCAATCTGACATGGCTCAAAGGATTACACCATCAACTTACAACAGATGTATTTTTCAAGCCTCTAAACCCACAGTTAACAATGTTAACTCAATTTATTTCAGCTTTGAATTCAATAAGCCAGTTTAAAAGATAAAGTTTCACCTGAGATGCATGTCAATCACAGCTCACAACTATTCACTGTAATCCATCGCTTGAGGACAAACCTTACCAACTTCAGGTACATAACAAATGTTTGTATGTGTCTCTGAGTATGTCCTCCATTCTGTGCTATGAATCATGTTGTAATATATATATATATATTTTTTTTTTCACAGTGTACTCTCAGCGTTCAGCTTTTGGCATCAGTGGCAGGCGCTCAGTGCGGCATGACATGGAGGTATTCAAGGGAAATGGGCCTAATTATGTGTTTTGCAGGCTCAGCCGTATTTGGAGAGATATAGCTGTTAGGAAAGTGAATTTCATAATTGATATAGGACCTTTACAGTATAGCCAGGTTTCCATCCAAATATTTTATGTGAATTTAGGGGTATCACATAAAAAGCGCTAAATGGGAACAACATGTAAAACTTTAGTATACTAAGTATTGCTTAAAGTATCTTTATTATTATTATTCTGTAAAAAGAAGTGTGCATAAATTACACTGGAATTACAAATAGATGAACATCACAAAAGAAAATGGACCTATTAACTTTAACTCAAGTCATGTGACTGATTTATTCGCTCAGAAAAGTCATCAGACCAAATCATTATTTAACATCTAAAATGTTGCACTGGTCATTCTGAAGAGCAAGAGCTAAAGCCTGCCATCCATGAAACACTGTCACACAAGACAAGGCATCTGCTGCTTGCTAGGAAACATTAGGTTTGTTGTAACATTAAATAATGCTGTAATTTATAACAATATCTTCAGTATACTCAAGTCTAGTTTCAAATACAGTATAATTCTTTTGAAGTGACGGTGCTTTCTGTAACGTTATCTAGGGTAAGTGACATAATCACGTTTGACATTTGTGCTGGCTACTGTATACAGGCCACCAGGGCACCATACCGATTTGATCAAAGAATTTGCAGATTTTATCTGTTTGTGGCTGCAGATAAAGACCTTATTGTGAGTGATTTTGTTCTATTGGAGTTAGACAACACGTGTCAGGACCTACTCATTGTCGTAATCATACATTAGATCTATTATTGTCACATGGAATCAAAGTTGATGCCGTTGAAATTCTGCAGCAGAGTGATGACATCTCAGATCATTATTTAATCTCATGTATACTTAATTTAGCCAAGGTTACAAAGCCGACTCTGTGTTATAAATGGTAGAACTATCACTTCTGCTACTAAAGACTGTTTTATAAATAATCTTCCTGAGCAGTTTCATCTCGTCAGCATCCCAGATAGCTTAGAAGAACTCGAAATTGCAACAGAAATGGTTGACTATCTCTTTTCTAGCACTTTAGAGAGCACGTTGCTCCTTTGCGCTTAAAGAAGATTTAAGGAAATAGTCCAACACCGTGGTACAACGAGCACACTCTAAAGAGAGCAGCCAGAAAAATGGAGCGTAGATTGAAGAAAACAAAATTAGAAGTTTTTCGCATTTTGTGAGAGAGAGCACGATTGCGTACAGAAAGGCCTTAAAAACTGCTAGATCTGCTTATTTTTCAACACTTTTATGAAGAAAACAAACACAACCCTAGCCATTTATTCAAAACAGTGGCTAAATGAACGAAAAATAAAGCTCCAACACCGGACGTTTCCAAACAGCACAGCAGTAATGACTTTATGAACTTCTTTACTTACAAGATTGATAATATTAGTGAGAAAATTATAACTATGCAACCGTCTACTACAGTATCGCATCAGACAAAGCATTGTAGTCTCCCTGAGGAAAAATGTCATTCATTCATTGCTAGGAGAGGAAGAATTGTCTAAACTCTTTAACCCTTTATGACCTGCCATAGAACAATTCCACCAGAGTATATCTTTGTATTTTTACATGCTGTGCTGTCATTCTTTTGAGTATTTTCATATGCCATACATCAAAATAATCCTTACACTCCCAATTTGAAGGCTATGTTTGTAATAAATCAATAGTAACTATATAAATATATCAAAAGTGCAATAAACAAAAATAATTTTATTTTTTTTATTTTTACATATTTTATTCAATACAAAAAATGGATAAATGTCAACCTCAAACTTGTCAATGAGAAAAACGTGCATAAAACAATTTAAAACTATACAGAATTTATTTGAACTGTTTACATAAATTAGTTTTTAAGATACGCTCATTTTTACACTCATTCAAAAAAAGGCGTGTACTTTCGTTTAGACCTAACGCTGCGTGCGTGCGCGCTCCCGCGCTCGCGCGCATCTGTGTGTGTGTGTGTGTGTGTGTGAATGTCCTTGTATTTGTGAATGTCTAAAGGAGAAAGAAATGATAAAATAAAGCAATGGTAAAAAGACAATAACGATATAAGGAACATGTAGCAAATGGGAGACAAACGGGAGTCAAACGCATGGTCAAATGACGCAGCGTGTGACGTCACAACATGTGACACACCCGGGGGTCATAGTGCACAGAAAGTGATACGTCAATGAGCCATCGGAAGACGAAACTATCAATCGCAGATCTATAGAACATGTGTGCAAACTAAGACGTGTAATGCATTTTTGTGTTTTTGTTTTTTTGTAAACGCATATTACGCAGTTTGTACAGACTGATTAGAGGGTGAAAACAACGCAACATGGGCATGTTGGAGGCTTGATCTGAACATGTTACATCTCTGGTATTGTATGCAAAAAGAATGATTGAGCTAGCTATTTGGTTTCAGTTTCTATAGGCTTTTAAACAGACACAGGGAAACGGAAGCGCCGGCGCTCCCATCGGTCTTAGAGGGTTAAATCATCTAAATCAGCACTAAATGGTTTAGCTCCCCAGTACTTGAGCGAGCTCTTAACGCATTATAGTCCTTTACATCTACTGCAATCTCAAAATTCTGGCTAGTTGATAATACCTAGAATATCAAAATCAACTGCAGGCGGTAAATCCTTCTCCTATTTAGCACTTAAACTTTGGAACAGTCTTCCTAACATTGTCCGGGAAGCAGACACACTCTGTCAGTTTAAATCTAGACTAAAAACCCATCTCTTTTTTCCTGCCATTCATTTCGAATATTATACATTTCTATTATTCAAGTCAGTTAAATGATTATTAGGCTGCATAGATTAGGTCAGCCGGACTCGGGGACTCTTCCTATAACACCGGATGTACTCGTTACATCATAAGAAGAATGGAATCTACACTAATGTTAGTCTTTCTGTTTATTCCGAGGTTTATTGAAGTCAGCCGGATCCGGGGCGTATCCAGATCAGATGGTGGACCTGCGCCTGGACCCATCCACAACGCATCCCTGAAGTGCCAGCCTCATCAGCCCTGTGAAGGCCTCATCGACACGACAGCCATCGGCACTGATCCTCAACAAACTCGTCTCCATACCGGCGTGACCGATGGAACTGGATAAATATTCTGAATGTTCTGATCCAATCTGACTTCAGACCTGTAATTCTGCCTGAATCATTATCATACACTGTTCGTTCTTTGGCCAGAGGAGAACTGGACCCCCAAGGTGACTTTAGTTGACTAGAGCTGTGTGCTCTAAAGCGCAATTACCGGTAATATATATATATATATATATATATACTATGTTTAATAAAAACCCACTGTGGCTCCAACACTCCTTCCTATTTTGCACCAATTTCCATAGAATTGACAGTTTTGTTCTTATAAACACATGCGATGGAAACATGCTTTATTCGCAAAATGATATTCAAAATCAAAAAGCTAGGTTCAGTTGTCAATCAGTTCAACTTAAAGGGATAGTTCACCCAAAAATAAAAATTCTGTCATCAATTACTCACCCTCATGTCGTTCCAAACCCGTAAGACTTTTGTTCACCTTCAGAACACAAAGATATTTTAATGAAATCTGAGAAATGTCTGCCCCTCCATTGACAGTCTACGCAACTACCATTTTAACACTTCAAGAAGTTCATAAAGAGATTGTAAAAATAGTTAATATGTGGGTCATTCTCATGTGTTACTCAGCACGTTTAAGCTTCCGCAAGATCCAATGAGGTTTGTTCTCTTGAAATGAACAACATGAGGGTGAGTAAATGATGACAGAATTTTTGGGTGAAATAACGCTTTAAGTTTTGAAATGAAATAAATGAATACTGTATGGTTTGCATGAATAAACTAGTCTAGTCTTATTGGTCGTAATAAATAATAGTTAATTAGCTGCCGCCGCAACAACATAGTTGTGCAAACATTAATCCAAATAGAGATTTCTTGAAATTAAATATACCAAAATACCCCTGCATACAAAGAGCTGCCACAGCTCATGAATAGCCTTCAGCACTGAGGGGGAAGTGAAGCGTTTCTCATGAAATGTGCTGTGCTGCTGACTGTTTTCCATTTCCCAGGAAGAGAGGGAGTCAGAGAGGAAAAAAAAGAGAGACAGAGACGAGATTTGTTTTGTTCTTTAATAGTTTAGATGAGTTCAGATGCACACACCGCTCAGTGATAAGGGGCGATCAATCTTCATCATCACAGTTGTTCACTGAAATAGCCATCAAACAGTGCGTCATCTTCATGCCTCATTTGGTCACTCCATCCAAACACCCTCACCCCACAGCATCACGTCACCCTCTCCTCTCTTGCATATCCAGCTGGTTTCTTGTCATGGTTTTTGCTGTCTGTGATACCGAGGCAGTGGGTGGGCTTCCCTTCCTCCCTCCCTCCCTCTCTTTCTCTTATCCAGCACCCATTACCAATGCAGCACCAGTGACTCAGCCTGCTTTCTTCCATCTTACACCTCACACACACAAACAAGCCAACTCATATACAAACAACTAACTCAACACATGCAAAGCACATGCCCACAGTCACCATTCTCTCCCACACACACAAATACATGCAAACGCAATTAAAACCCACACACAGCAACTGACCTCTCAATCCCTTCAGATCGCTATGATAAGGGCAGCAGATATGTCCAAAACAATTAGCGCTGTTGACTACTTGCATGCACATAGTCATAGTCATAATAAGCTCACGTAAATGCAACACTTAATCAATACTGATGGGATGACAAGTAGTCACGATGTCAGCTCACGACTGAGCCACCTTCCTGCACACACACACGCACACACACACACCGAAAGTGTGTTGCATCATTCATATGATTGCTACAAACACATTTCAACAATAGATGTCCACATAGAAAGTACAGATCAGGAAAAAGTAAGTGAACCCTTAGTAACAACAATAGTCTTAAACGAATAACACACAAACAGTGCTACGTTTTTCACAGTGCAAGGTAAAAAAGGTATGTGAACCCTAAAATGAGGACTTTTCCAAAAGATAATCAGATTCCAATTAATAAGAATCGGTTCGCATATGCAGTTATAAAGGAGCTACAGCCTTCATTTGTCAAGTGTACATGACACATTGCATAATGGAATATTTGAAAGATTAAAAAAATTTAGTGCAATCAATGAAAGGTGATCATTGACAGCTGTTTAGATTGTTGACAAAGTTGCTGAAAATCATTATATTAAGTCAGCAAAAACCGGACTGGTAGAATTTCAGTCTGACCTAAACATTTATCGAAATAAAGATTTTAAAAGTTCATGTAAACACACTTATTCAAAAAAGATTGGAGGTGTTGGTGCCTATTAAAAATTCTTAGAAAAGTGATCTAAGAGGACATAAAATTATGAATAAGAAAATAATCTTATGAATAAGATCAAATATTAAGAATTGTTGACTTGTATAAAACTAAAGGTTAAAAAAGGTAAGCTTTGGCGTTCATCAGTTGACAGCAAGACAAGCTGTCTATAAATGGAGAATATTAAGCACTGTTGCTACTCATCCCAAGAGTGGGCGTCCTGCAAAGATGACTGCAAGGGCACAGATGAAAAATACTCACTGTTATTAAGAAGAATCAGATATTGCCAGCTAAAGACTTACAGTACAGAAAAATCGGAAACATGCATATTTCTTGTTGACGTGTCTATGAAACATAAAACAATAAACAAGAATGAAATTAGAAACACAGTGGAGATACCATGCTGTTCAAAAACAAATACAACATTTATGCACATCGAAGTTTCAAAAGAGCACCTGGGTGTTCCAAATTTTCTTTGGACTGACAAATTCAAAATTGAGCTGTATGCGAGGAAGAAAAAAAAGAAAGAAGGAAAAATAGGCAAGCACAGCATCAAAAAGTATATCACCTATAACTATATGGTGGAGCAGCTATCACAGTTTTGGAGTTGCTTTGATGCCGTTGAACCTGAATCGCTTGCTATCATCGACAGAAAAATAATTCTCTTAATTTTTTTTGAGGATGTTTGCAGTAGAATGTAAGGCCATCTGTTCGCAAATTGAAGCTCAACAGAATTTGGATGAGGCAACAGGACAACAACCCAAATCACAGGAGTAATCAACAACAGAATGGCATCAGCAGAAGAAAATACGCCTTCCGATGCGGCCCATGACCTCGAAAGCGATTCACACCAGAGATCCAGAGAATATTGCTGAACTGAAACAGTTTTGTAAAGAGCACTGGTGAAAAAAGTTCTCCTGACTGATCCGCAATTACAGGAAACTTTTACTTGAGGTTATTGCTGGCAACAAAGGTCAGCAAGTTATTAAATCCGAGGGTTCACATACTTTTTTCACCCTGAATTGTTCACAATATAAGTTCAGTAAAGACACGAAAAAATGTCATTGCTTGTGTGTTATTTAAGCAGACTTTTATGATATGGCATGTTGGGGGCCAATGTATACTTACATTTTCCTTCCTTCACTGCTTAAAATGCTGTGCTAGCTATGTTTGTTCTTTCTCTTTATATCAGATATGCTGTGCCGAAACATCCCTGTGGAACACAATGGCAGTTGGAGGCTTTAAATAAAACGATGGCCTGATTATGAGAGAGAGGGAGGGAGAATGAAAAAGGGAATGAGAAGGAGGCACTGCCAGACTGAACCAAAGATAAAGCACATATTTTGGATGACTGATATTGCTTATTTTCAGTTGCAAGACAAAATAGGGTTTTTGTGTGGACATCCCAAGAAGAAATGAGAGAATACTACCTTCAAAATGATGGATAGATGCAAGTAAAAATGAAAAGATGGAGAGATAATGCCGATTTGCAATGCAAAATATCTCAGACATGCAAATAGGCTTATTTGGTAGTAGGGCAGAAGGCCACACACAGATAAATGGTTAGAGACAAGCTTAAGAACGAGAATGATCAAGCCTTCTGGGAAATGTAGTTTTACATCAAATGCTCATGTAGCTTCAACTGATACAACATGCCGCTAGCAACACCAAAGATGTGAATTCAATTGCTAAGGAAAACACTTAATGGTAAAATGTAATGTACAAAATGTAAACCAATTTACTGTAAGTTTGGATAAAAGCATCTGCCAAATGCATAAATTCCTGTAATAGCAACAAAAGTTTAGTTTAACATAGTTTAGTTTGATGGTATTTTAAAATTTAATCTAGTTTAAAATGAAATATTGACTTCACACAGCAGGCCTGAATCTACTGACTAACAGAAAATACATAAATAAATGACTTAAATTGTCTAAGCTAGCAGGATAGTCTCAGGCAGATTCACAGGCAGGCATGAGAACCAGCACTATCTCCATGAAAAAGGAATATGTGGGATAAGATCACTTCTTTTGATGGATCATAAAGACACAAATGTTAGAAGCTATTTTCTAAAAGAGAGATATTGCAGACAAGCTAATTATAATAACTCTCCAGCGAACAGGACATGGACAGAAATTCGAAAGTTGCAAAATGACTCATCGTCTTGATTCAGTTCTCTTTCCGGCAAGGTCCATTTCACCGTCACACCGGCACAGCCCACATGTGCATGCAAAGTGCTGTATGTTTCAAACAAACAGGTCAATATCGCAACTAAATGCTTCAGTTTCATAATAAGCACTTAGTGGAACTGCTAGTTAACCAACACTGTGAGGTAGAGAAGAGCAGTGAGCTTGAAAAACCTAGCTAATGGCTAATTCACTGATCCACTGGCCTTGAGAAACAACAGAGCTTAACAAACATGTCTGACTTGTAAAAATGTTTGATTTAGCCAAACATTTCTCTTGACTCGTAAACAATAAAAGCAGGAGTCAGTGGCACTTTTACCCCCTACAATGTCAGTCATGTGCATGACACAGAGGCTGCATATTTAACTTGCTAAATGTGTTTCTTTTGTAAGTGCTCAGATGTTCTTGACAGATCCTTTTCTGTTTTGAGGCCAGCTGTCCACGGCAGATCATACAGACGTCTTTCTCTCTTAAAACACATGCACATGAATCCTGCTGTTATGTTGCCTTCAAAACAGATGCAACAGCACCACCGGCTCCATTGGCGCATTCAAGGGTGCCGGAGTTAAAACTTTCATGAAGCCCTTTCACTATCGTGTTCTGTTCATATTTTTCAAGGTCAGCACTTCATGGGTGAGACAATGCCCGTGGAATAGTACAGAGAGACTGAAGTCGACAGAGCGTCATGTTTCAGCATTTTTAGCCATCTCCTCTGGAGTGTGCAGTGTCAGGTTGTAGTCACGCACCGTGAGAGCTTCAAACCCCCTGTTCATCCGTAACACTGCTGCAAAGCATGTGCTAATTAGTCTGTGTCTCTCTTCTGAGCATGAGGTGAAGTCAGTTCTGAGAGAAAGTCCAATATAGTAGTAGTGAAATGTGCTTTGGAGCAAGACACAGAGGACATTGTTGTGAAATAAATCTTGTTTCTATCTGGAATTGAATTTTATGCCATCTACAGTTGGCTGACAAACACTGCATGGATGGTGCTATTAAAGGGATATTTCTCCCCAATAATAAGAAAAAAAAAATGTTCCAAACCCATACTTTTTTTTTCTCTGTGGAACACACACACACACACACACCACACACACACACACACACACACACACACACACACACACACACACACACACACACACACACACACACACACTTCTTCTTCTTCGGTTGTCCATCGAGATCCGATGATGACGTCCACGCCTTTAACGGTGAGATCTTTGATGGCTAAACAGTCCTATCCTGGACCCACAAGCTCTATTGCAGGTGGGGCATATGTATGTGATGGTGGTGGTGGTCACATTGGCAGCTATGGCTGCATTTCTCCTGGCTCGCTTCTGCTGTTTTCTGGTTGTCCTCTCCATCTCTAGTGTACAAACCCCCTCTCCACATAGCTGTCGCCAGATGGTGCGGTCAGCAGCAACATCCTCCAGATCCTCAGGTCTGATCTTGCACTTTCTCAAGGCGTTCTTCATCTGATCTTTACAGCGTTTCTTCGGACCCCACCTGAGCGTTGACCATGATGTAACTGGCCATAATAGTACTCTGCGGGGCAGACGACATGGGGGCATCCTTATCACATGCCCAACCACTGCAGTTGGCGCTGGGTAATAATGGCCTCAATACTTCTGCAGTTCGTCTTTTTAAGTATTTCGATGTGGGTACATGATTACGCCAGTAATTCCAGAATGCGCTGAAGGCAGCGTATGTGGAATGTTCTAAGACTTGATGTGACGGCAGTAGGTTACCCATGCTTCACAGCTATAGAGGAGGGTGGTGACACAGACCGTTGTATACGGCGACCTTTGTGGAGGGATGAAGGTTCTTATTATGAAAGACTCTGCATCGAAGTCTCCCAAAGGCAGCCGATGCCTGTTTAATTCGGCTCTGGATTTCATTGTCGATGCTGCTATCCTCAGAGAGAAAACTCCCCAGATATTTGAAAGATGGCACTACTGACAACTGTTCATCTCCAACAGTGAAGGCAGGAGATGTGGGTGGGACATTGGCACTCCATTGGCAGACCACTTCTGTCTTGGTGGTGTTGACAGTCAGCCCCATCCTGCTGTACGCCCTCACTGCCACAGCAAGGACAGTTTGAAGATCCTCCGGAGTATGAGCCACAAAAGCACAATCGTCTGCATACTGTAGCTCCAGGACCTGCTCTCTGCTGATTTTTGTTGTTGCATGTAGCCTCCTAATGTTAAAGAGGTTGCCATCTAATCTAAAGTCCACTGCCACACCACTGCTGTTTTCAATCTCATTGTGGAGAAGCTTGGTGACACACAGAAGGAAGATGTTAAAGAGGACTGGCGCTAACACACACCCCTGCCTCACCCCTGTATGTACAGGGAACGGCTCAGACTCTTGTCCGCCTGCGGTCACCCGAGCAGTCATCCCATCATGGAATTGGCGGAGGATGTTAACAAACTTATCTGGACATCCAAACCTGCGGAGGACATCCCATAAGAGCTCTCTTTGCACAGTGTCGAATGCTTTTGAGAGATCGACAAAGGCCATAAACATGTCCTGATGTTGCTCCCGGCACTTTTCCTGAAGCTGCCGGGCTGTGAAGATCATGTCGATCGTGCTCCTGTTCTTTCTAAACCCACACTGTGATTCTGGCAGCATTGACTCAGTGATTTTGTTAATAAGCCTCTGATGCAGCACTTTGGCCATGACCTTACCACCAGCTGAAAGGAGTGATATGCCCCTGCTATTGCCGCATACGGCCTTGTCACCCTTGTTCTTATAGATGACTACAATGTTTGCATCTCTCCACTGCTGTGGGATGTTCTCATCAGTCCAGGCCTTGGTGATGTACTGGTAGAGGGTGCGCATACATATGTACCCTCCCTCCTTCAGTAGCTCAGCAGGGATGTTATCAGCGCCAGGGGACTTGTTGTTCTTAAGGGAACGGACAGATGATAGAACCTCCTGGAAGGTTGGTGGTAGACTGAGATCGTGGATGGGAGGAAGTTCAGGCAGTTCGTCCAGGATGGTGGGGTCTGCATCAGAGTCCTGATTAATCAGGGTGTCAAAATGGTCAGCCCACCTCAGTAGGATACTATTCTGGTCCTTCAGAAGTGTTTGACCATCAGCTGTTTTCAGGGAAGTGACACAGCGATTTTTTGGACCGTAGATGGATTTGATAGCATTATAAAAATTATGCATGTCATTTTTATCTGCAAAGGATTGGATTTCATGTGCCTTTTCAGTCCACCACTCATTCTGTATGGCCCGTATATCCTTTTGCACTCTCCTCCGAGCCGCCTGCCAATCCTGTCTACAATGTAAAAAGTTTAACTATTATTTACTCAATTTTTTTAGTGAAACATTTTTACACTCAAAAAAATTGAGTAAATTTTAAAGCTGTGAAATCAATGAAATATACTGTGCGAATTGAGTAAATGCAAGTAAAAAAATTAAGTAAATCGAAGTAACTGCATCTGGTACATTAAGAAATAAAATTGACTATAATTCAACATTTAAAAAACAATATTTATGAGTAATATTAACTGTTTTTATTTATAGTAATATTACCTCTTTTATTTCCTCTAAACCTTTGTAAAATAGTAGCCTATTTATACAACAACCAGTATACGTTAAATGGCATTGGCCTTTATTGTCATTGAGTACAGCAATACAGAACATTTTACACTGTTTTTAACATGTATACAATATTGCCTACATTTAAACTCAATTAACAAACATTTCTGAAGTAAAAATGAAACATTTAACATTCAGGTAGCCTAATTCAAGTATAATCAACCAGTCTGTTATCCAATGTCCACGGATCAGCGCTGGTTTTCGTCCCGGAGACGGACTCGCGCTCTGCGGGTGAACTTCGAACTTTAGACGGTGTCCTGAATACCGTCCCACTCATAGCCGAAAGATACTGCGAGCGACTGACTCCATAACCTGCCAATAAACAAACAGTGACAGTTCTGAGGACATTTTATCATCCAAATGAATTATATTCATTATCATTAGAAAGGAATAAAGTCGTGTGTTTATGCAAGGCGTTTCAATCACGCGAAAAGACAGCGCGACTCTGTTTAGGTGTCGAATTACGCCTCTGAATGTTGTTTTGCATTAACTAAAATGATTTAAAGCACAGTAATGATTGTATAGATAAGATAATATATACACAAACCTGAATTTCACAGAGGAAATGCACCAAATCTGCGACGCTGAGAAGAGATGTTGTACTGGAGACCGGAGAGTTCAAACAGCCTGCGCTCACTCACCAACCGTCGAGTTGTCGTCACGTCAGAGGGTGGGGGAGGGTGCATTGTTTTAATTGAGTAAACTTACTAAATTTCTTAAGAGTGTGAAATATATTAATAATATTGATTTGAATTAAGTAATATTTTTTTGTTTCTTGAAACAGATCAGTTTAATTAAACATTCTCATATTTTTTGATAGAAATTTCACAAATATATTAAGTGTATTATAAAGAAATAATTGGTTAGTCAAATACTAAATAATTTTATTGAGAAAAACTTAAATATATCTGTAAATTCTAGATAAAATTAACTGTTGGATTTTTACTAAATTATTTTGGTATGTTTAACTCAAACAATCAAGTTAACGATATTCAGAGATTTTAAGTTAATAAAGTTAAATATTTCTGTAATATTTACTAAGCCACAGAATTATTTTTTACAGTGTAGCCTTAATGGATGAAGGGTTGTCTAATGTTTCCCGGTGTGCTCTCCGCATATCCTTAAGCAGGTTGTGAATGATGTCTGAGTTATCGTCAAACCAGTCTTGGTGGTTCTTGCTCTTATAGCCGATGGATTTGGCTGCTGCCTCGTAGAGCACAGAGCTAATATAGTTCCACTGTTGTTCCATTGTGTTTTCTGAGCTCAGACAAGTTTCAGACTCCATAAGCTTCTGAGCTAGACGACGTCGAAACTCACTTCTTGCTTCTATGTTTCCAAAGCGGCTACAATTTAGCCTCTTATTTTTGGACTTTTGCCGTCGCAAAGGGGAACGCACTTCCATATTGAGCTTGGCCACAATCATGCGATGGTCAGTCCAGCACTCTGCACCTCTCATGGCACGAGTGATGAAAACATCCTTGATGTCATTTCTCCTCACCATGATGAAGTCAATCATGTGCCAATGTTTAGAGCGAGGGTGCATCCACGAGGTCTTATATTTTGCCTTCTGCTGGAAGATGGTGTTAGTTATGGTAAGGTTATGCTCAGAGCAAAGAGTAAGTAACCTCATACCATTTGCATTCTCCCTGCCAATGCCATGTCTACCTAGTACTCCACTCCATATCCTGTAGTTCTGTCCCACCCTAGCATTAAAACAGACACAGACACAGAGGACTGTGTCCTGTGATCACCCGTCCCGCTTTGCGTTGTACCGCACAGCATTTTCACCCCTTGTCCCGCACGTCGCATTTTCATCAGTCTGTTTGGTTTTTAATTATCATATTAAGAAAATGTGCATGTGTTCTTTTGCCTTTGTAAGAAAGCATTTTATTTATTCTTTTTGCGGCGTAGTTTTTCACCTGTATTTAACAGCGCTTCGTCAGAAGGACAAAATACAACAGCCGTTTTTTAAATTCTATCCAATGGTTGAAAAGAATGGAGAAAACACGGTCACCAGTAGGTTGTGACGGCTGTCAATCAAAATGTGGAGCGGTAATTCATTCCATGTGTTGTTCCTGTCAGAAAACAAATGGATAATTCTGTCAATTAAAAATTTACAAGGCGGCATAATGGCAACATAGCCTATTTAATATAATCTTAATATATAAGACTGTCAATTAACTAATTTCATGTTTTTTTTTGTTTTTGTTGGATTTTAGTTGGACATGGTCAGAAATGTTTCAAAAATAGTTATCTGCATGATGTTCGCTGCCTTTGGGCTCAGTGATGTTGAATTTAAATGACTTGTAAAATAAAGACATATTATGTTACATTGTGATGTAATGGTGTTTTATAGAAGAGACTAAAGAACAAAGTATTTTTATCAGCTGAAAGGCAGAATGCAAATATTTTAATTAAGTTAGATATACATTATATAACAGTTTCAGGTTATGTTTTAGTGTTGGTAACATGTCCCAGATCGTCCCACACAAACCTAGTAATAGTCCCACATTTGGTTTGTTTGATGGTGGTCACCCTAGGCCTACTGCCAAAGGAATTGATCACTTATGAAGGTGACCTCTCAGTACAGCCAAGAAGAGAATATATCCTCCTTGCTTTGAGTGAGATGCAAAAAAAACCCTGCATTGTAAGCCAGTGAAGGTCATGGCCAGTAGCCACCGCATAAAACCAGTTACCATAATAGAAATGCACCAAGCTCATCCTGAAAATCTTCCATTGCCTCCCTTTATTACCTCCTCCCCTCTATCTCTTATATTTTACGCTCTCCTTTCCTCCCTCCTACAATTGCTTTCTTCTTGATATACAGTCTTGTTGTCATTTGTTTGGAATCATTGTTCCCAGCTGCTCCCTTCCAGGTGTCTTTCTCCTCCTCCTCTTTTTTACGTCTTTACACTGTTAAATATTTAAGTGACGGAGCAAGGACTGAAACATTAAAAAAATATTTTGATAGAAAGTCTATTTACTTTCTTTTATTGTGAAAGATTTGTCAGTTATTTAGCACACAATTCTAGCATCAAAACGTACTCGGTTACTAACGTAACCTCGGTTCTCTCTAGAGAGGGAACGAGTACTGCGTAATATCTTACGCTATGGGGAAAACTCTTTTCCACGAGATATTGAAGCCAAAAATTATCCTTAATTTTTTATTAATGTAAAACGCTTTGCAGCAGCAAGCAGACATAGGCGAGACAGCTCGCGCGCCTATTGGCTGCCCTGCGGCAATAGCAGCAGCCTATCGAGAGAGGCTCTGCGTGACGTCACGACGAATGGGGGCCTTTCGCGCCCATATCGTCACGTCCCGCCAGAAAGGGCGTGGTCTCGCCCCATATCTAGGCTCGATAGCTGCTCTTACGTTGGTTTTCATCGCCGAAGCGAACCAGAGCGTATTCCAAGCACGGCAAGATACGCAGTACTCGTTCCCTCTCTAGAGAGAACCGAGGTTACGTTGGTAACCGAGTACGTTCTCTTACGAGAGTATCTCTCGTACTGCGTAATATCTTACGCTATGGGGAACACAATGCAACACGCCGTGCTGGTAGGGATCCAACACCAAAGTCCCAGGGGCCGAAGCCCGGGGCGCATATAGTGCATAATCACCATAAACTCACAGAGAGTGAGGGAAGAGAGGCTAGAAGCATCATTCCCTGTAAATAGCATCCGAAGGAGCTGATCATGTGACAAATAGACCATACCGTCAGGGTGAACATTCAGCCTGAACTGGGTGGCCACAAGTGTGTCGACATTTTAATGAGCTGCTGTACCGGTCAGTGAGCAATACGCAGGTCAAACTCAGTATCTGAGCCGCACAGCGGGCAGATAGCACTGAACTTTATACCGCCAAAAGCTTAGCTTGCAAGGCGGGAACCTCCAGGTTATAGTATTTTATAAATGTAGACGGCGAGGCCCAGCCCGCGGCCATACAATATCTTGCAGGGTAACCCCGCTAGACCATGCCCACGAGGAGGCCATGCCTCCTGTGGAGTGCGCTCCAACACCCAAAGGGCACTGTAGGCCCTTAGAAGTGTAAGCCAGCGCTATGGCACCAACTATCCATCTGGATAGGCTCTGTTTCGAAGCGGCAAGTCCCTTAGCACGGCCGCCAAACGAAACGAAAAGCTGCTCAGTCTGTCTGAAACCAGACGAGCGGGACACATAAGCCCTTAGTGCCCTAACAGGGCAAAGGAGACTCGCGTCCTTCTCCTCATTGAGAACCGGAAGGGCAGACAGGGAAATCACCTGGGCCCTGAACGGTGTGTTGAGGGATTTTGGCACGTAGCCGTGCTTCGGTTTGAGTATGACCTTAGAGTCATTAGGTCCAAACTCCATGCATGACGCGCTCACTGAGAGCGCTTGCAAGTCCCTACGCGCTTCACTGAAGCGAGAGCCATAAGAAACGCTGTCTTGAAGACAAGTGTTTCATGTCTGACGACTGGATTGGCTCGAATGGGGGCACCTTTCATGGCCTCCAAGACCGTGGAAAGGTCCCATGTCGGGACTGAAGGGGGCCTGGGAGGGTTTAGCCTCCGAGCTCCTCTAAGGAAACGCACGACTAAGTCGTTCTTTCCTAGTGACTGGCCAGACACCGGTTTTACAAACGTTGCTATGGCCGCCACGTATACTTTGAGCGTGGAAGGGGTCCTGCCCTTATCCAGTAGCTCCTGAAGGAAGGAAAGTACTTCCGTAACCCCGCAGTCTACAGGTGAAAAGCTCTGCGCTTGACACCAAGCAGAGAACACAGACCACTTCGAGGTGTAGAGCCGTCTGGTAGACGGGGCTCTAGCCTGCGCGATCGTGTTTAACACTCCCTCTGGGAGGTCAGCGGGTACCCGTTGATGGCCCCTGCGTGCAGGGACCACAAATCCGGGCGAGGATGCCAAATCGAGCCTCCCGCCTGAGAGAGGAGGTCTCTCCTCAACGGTAAAGGCCATGGGGCAGCGCTGGTCAGCTGCATCAGGACAGGGAACCACGACTGGTTTGTCCAGAGAGGAGCTATGAGTAGCACTGGGCATCCCCCCCTCCTGATTCGCTCCAACACCTGAGGCAGGAGTGAGACAGGGGGAAAAGCATATAGGGGGCGGCGGGGCCAAACATGGGCCAGCGCCTCCGGCATTTCGAGAAGAATCTCGGGCAGTGAGCGTTTTCTTGGGACGCGAACAGGTCCACCTGCGCTTTGCCAAACGTTTCCCACAGCAGCTGGATCGTCTGCGGGTGCAGAGACCATTCTCCTGCTGGGACGTTGTTTCTGGACAGCCTGTCTGGCCCCACATTTAGGTGACCAGGCACATGCGCCGCTCTCAGCGAGAGCAGGTTGTGCTGAGCCCAGACCAGGAGGCGTTCCGTCAGCCTGTAAAGGTTTCGGGACCTGACGCCGCCCTGGTGATTTATGTACGCCACCACTGACATGTTGTCCGACCGGACCAATACGTGGTGGCCTTTTATCTGGGGACAGAAGCGCCGTAGCGCTTTGTCGACTGCTATTAATTCCAAGCAGTTTATGTGAAGGAGCTTCTCCCGTACTGACCATAGGCCAGCTAGCGGTCTGCCTTCGAGCAGCGCTCCCTGCCCCGAAGTGGAGGCGTCCGTAGACACCACCTTCACACTCGAGGGGATCCCCAGACTCACACCTGACTGATACCAGTCGGTTGCTTTCCATGGTTTCAGAGCCGAAATGCACTGAAGGTCGACCCTGAGGCGAAATAGACCTGCGGTCCACGCCCTGGGGGGAACTCGTGCTTTTAGCCATAGCTGCAGTGGGCGCATGCGGAGCAGGCCCAACTGGAGTACGGAGGCTGCTGAGGCCATCAGACCCAGCATTTTCTGAAACCTTCTGAGCGGGACTATAGAGCCGTGGCGGAAGGATCTCGCGACGTGCTGAATATTCAATCCGCGCTCCGGTGACAGGCGTGCTGTCATGGATAGCGAGTCTAACACTGTTCCCAGAAAGGAAATTCTCCGACTGGGGAGCAGTGAGCTTTTCGCCCAACTGACTGTAAGGCCCAGCTCCTCGAGGTGCTCGAGTAATGCGGCCCTGTGTTTTATGAGCTCCGTTCGTGAACGAGCTAGAATCAGCCAATCGTCCAAGTAGTTCAAAAACTCGCATGCCCCGAAGTCTCAGGGGGGGCGAGGGCCGCGTCCATGCACTTCGTGAACGTACGGGGTGCTAGTGACAGGCTGAACGGCAGGACTGTGTATTGATATGCCTGGCCCTCGAAGGCGAATCTCAAGAATCGCCTGTGATGGGACGCTATTTGTATTTGAAAATAGGCGTCTTTCAGATCTATTGACATGAACCAGTCTCCTTGGCGCACTTGCGCGAGGATTTTCCTGGTCGTAAGCATTCTGAACTGGCGCTTCACAAGCGTTCTGTTCAGCAGTCGCAGATCTAGAATGGGTCTGAGCCCACCATCTTTTTTCGGTACCAGAAAATATCTGCTGTATAAGCCCCCTTCGCCCTGAGATAGAGGTTCTATAGCCCCTTTTCTCAGTAGTTTCGCTATCTCGGCCTGAAGTAGATGAAACACTTCGCTTTACACCGTAGTTTCGACTCGCGCCGTATAACGGCGGGGGCGTCGAGCGAACTGTAGCGAACAGCCTCTCGTTATAGTGTTCAACACCCATTCTGATACCCCGGGAAGCCTTGACCACGCATCTGCGTGAATAGCTAGGGGTAGAATGAAATCTGGGCTCTGGCCGCGGCAGGACGGCGGCTCGAGAGCCCCTGTGTACTGGGAACACAACACCGTGTTTACAGCGTTCGAGGCGGGGGGCGCGCTGATCACAGCGGGCAGCCTGGCCGCGCTCAGCTTCTCTATGGCGGGACGCGCAGAGAAAGCGAGCGGGGCGAATCCCGTGGGATTCGGCGCGTGTGAGGGAATGTGGGCACATTTACTACATGCGGGCACATTTACTACACTGAGAATACTGTCAGCTCGCGCCGACTAAATCACTGCTGTGTTTACAGCGTGCGAGGCGCGCGCTGATCACAGCTGGCAGCCTGGCCGCGCTCAGCTTCTCTGTGATGGGTTGTGCAGAGAAAACGAGCGGGGGCGAATCCCGTGAGATTCGGAGTGTCTGTGAGAAATGCGGGCGCGAGACAGCGGGCACATTTTCAGCACGGAGAACACTCGGCTCGCGCCGACTGAATCAACGCTGTGTTCACAGCGTGCGAGGTGCGCGCTAATCACAGCGGGCAGCCTGGCCGCGCTCAGCTTCTCTGTGACGGGTTGTGCATAGAAAGCGAGCGGGGGTGAATCCCGTGGGATTCGGCGTGTCAGTGAGGAAATGCGGGACAGCGGGCACATTTACTGCACTGAGAACACTGTCGGCTCGCGCCGACTAAATGTGTGTTAGTTTCGTTTTTACAGAAACCAAGGGACACGCATCATGTAGTGTAAGCGGGCATTGTATGGGCGCGTTCACTACATTTTCTGCACAACCAACATGAGTTGGTTTTATTTGTGCTAGCCCTGCACCGTGGCGGGCTGTGTCTGGGTGTGGGAATGGGCACTGGGACGTGGGCATTCTTACAACACTCGTAACACCATCGGCCGTGGCCGGGACACCAGAAAATGCACTCTTTATTGGATTTATCTGGGTAGCCATAGAAACGGCTTTTGTGCGCAGGCAAGCGGGCTGAGACACCGGCTGCTTCACTGCGAAATACACTGGGACAGTCACAACGCATGGAACTGAACGAGCGAGAAGTTTTGGTGGAAATCCGGCCGCAGCGGGATCTGAACACCGTCACTTTCCTAGAGAGACTAGGAAGGCCTTGAGACCTCGGGCTTTACCTCAATCCTCGGCCGGGGCCCGCGCTGAGGGGGGCGGCGTCCAGCAGAGCGAGAGCGCGGTGTTTGATCTCGGGCCTGGCGGCGCTGCTAGTTAGCCGAAACGACGGCTTTTGTGCGCAGGCAAGCGGGCTGTGGAACCAGCTTGCTCACTGCGAAATACACTGGAACAGTCACATTGCTTGGAACTGAACGAGCGAGAAGTTTTGGTGGAAATCCGGCCGCAGCGGGAACTGAACACCGTCGCTTTCCTAGAGAGACTAGGAAGGCCTTGAGACCTCGGGCTTTATCTCAATCCTCGGCCGGGGCCCGCGCTGAGGGGGGCGGCGTCCAGCAGAGCGAGAACGTCGAGGAACACGGAGCGCTCAGCTTCCGTCATCTCGGATAGCGTTAGCCACAAATGTTTCTCACCATTCAGGGGGGAAAGGCGCGGGTCTCGACTGTGACGGAGCTTCGTCTTTCCCGAGAAAGCGTCCGTCCAGCCTATTGCGCGTTAGTTGCGCGAGCGCCTTTCAGTCGAGGCCGATGTAATCCACGGCTTGAGAGAGCGGACGCATCGGCTCAGTTTCAATGCCGTCTCCGGTAAGTTCGTCGAGCTCAAGTGCGGACGCGGCGGCAGACGGCGGCCACTGTCCGTCCGTGGGCGACTCGAGCGAAGCCGGCGAAGCTGGCGGGCGAACCGGCGAGCTTTGGCGGGCTGGAAATAGCTCGGGCGCGCGCTGGGCGCGGCGCTTCTTGCGGCGCGGCATCACGGCGGGCTGGAATGCGGGCTCGGATAACGCAGCTAGGCGAGTCCGCAGAGTCACCATAGGCAAACGTTCACAATGATGGCATCTGCCGTCAGCGAGCGCGATGGCCGCGTGATCCTCACCCAGGCAGGACACGCAGATGACATGGCGGTCCTCATCGCTGAGTGGGGCTCGGCAAGAACCACAGGAAGGCATCTTTAAAAAGACGCCGCTCTTTTAGAGGGGTGGGAAAAAAAGGCAGATAATGCAATCACACACACTCTAAGCAGAGGAAAGGATATGTACGCCGGAAAGCGCAGCAGGTACGGCGGCTGAAGGCGGCGAGGCCAGCGACTCCAGACTCGATGGCACGTCCCGCTGAAGGCTACAGGTCGACGGCGCGGCTTCTCACTCTGGATCCAGCGATGCGGGAGGCTTCGCTGAAGAGATGAAAATCAACGTAAGAGCAGCTATCGAGCCTAGATATGGGGCGAGACCACGCCCTTTCTGGCGGGACGTGACGATATGGGCGCGAAAGGCCCCCATTCGTCGTGACGTCACGCAGAGCCTCTCTCGATAGGCTGCTGCTATTGCCGCAGGGCAGCCAATAGGCGCGCGAGCTGTCTCGCCTATGTCTGCTTGCTGCTGCAAAGCGTTTTACATTAATAAAAAATTAAGGATAATTTTTGGCTTCAATATCTCGTGGAAAAGAGTTTTCCCCATAGCGTAAGATATTACGCAGTACGAGAGATACTCTCGTAAGAGAACTAATTTGTCATGTGGTCATTGCTGTGTTCTGGTATGTAACATCCACTTTTCACCACCCAATCAATTCTCAATGGATTAACAAAGTCCTGCCCTTCATTTTTGTCTTGTTCAACACTTGTCACATTACTGTACTTAAAGGTATAGTACACTCAAAAATGACATTAAGTAATTATTTACCCACCCTGGTGTTGTTCAAATGCTCAATGACCTTTCTTTTTCTTTTTTGTGTTTTAATTATCTTGATTTCTCAAAATAGTGTGCTTTTCCTAGGCAAGCCAGTGTGAACTGCTGTGCTTTTACAGTCTCATTAATACTGCACAGCAGAGCAATGGCTAAGGTCAGGACTTTTGTTAAATAATACATTTAAATTTGCCCTCAAAACACTTGGAAAATACAATGTATAGGATCATTCTATGATACTTTTGCATCTTTTTTTTTTGTCACTATTCACTTCCATTATAGGAACGAGCGTGTGCGGGACATTTTTAAAAATATATCCTTGAAAAAGAAAGAAGGTCAAGCATCATTAGAACAACACCAGCGTGAGTAAATGACTGAATGACATTTTATGGGTGAACTATCCCTTTAAGTAATGTGTTGTGCACGGCAACTCACATTCACTAAGTAAATTAAACGAAACATTCATGTTGGTCAAGTGGGTGTGTGTTGTTTTCTTTACTTACAGATAAAGGAATCAGTATATTTAGCAGGGAAATTCTACTAACTAATACTTCTAGTCATTATTACTAAAATGACTACTTCATGACTCTGAAGCTGAGGAAATGTTTGATGTGAAATGCTTCTCGCTAATGCTGATGCTCCCCCACCCACACCCCCAATAATGTTGTCTGTTTTAGACTTGGAGTGATATCAATGCAGTCCTGTAGCCCTATATATTTCTGTAGAGTCCTGATGTTTTGAGGTTACCAGAGACTGCAGCGCTGCAAAGCTATCACATTTGAACATCACAATTACACATCAAGCTCTTGCTCCAGGCATTACCATGGTGCAATTTTAGTATCACTGAACCAACATCCAGTCTTTCCAAATGACACCTTGTTCCATTCACCAACTGAGTGCTATAGTTTCATATCTAGATATCAGCTAGAGGCATCGTAATGCCATTTGTGTTCACAATGATTGTTTACAGAGAAAATGGCATAAGGAATGATCTTATCTCATAAATTTGAAAGAGTGGCAGAGGAAGATCAAATGCTTATATAATTTACTCACCCTGTAGGTCTAAACCTGTATGACTTTTATTCTTTGTGGAACAGCATACAGTAAAAGGAGGTGCATTGGCAAAATGTCTGAACTGGTCCCCATCCACTGTTAATGTATGGAAAAAGAGCAGCTTGTACATTCTGTGGAATATCTCCTTTTTATGTTCAGCATATTAAAGAAAGTCATACGACATGAGGGTTAGTAAATAATGACAGAATTTTCAATGATTACTTTAAGGGCAACTTCTCAGAAACATGGCGAATACTGAAACTGTGGCCCAATAAACCAATGAGTGGGTGAAGTCAACATTACAGAGATACCCAGAGCTCACTGAGGAGATAATAGCATGACTAGCAGAACTTCACCTCAGCCTCCTTAATAGCAATCACGGATATTATCGCTTCTGAAAGCACCGGGATGTTTCAAAAAGATTGATAGTACAAACCTTTTAAGTATACCATAAAAAATTATGTTTTTTCTTTCTGTATTATATGAATTTGAATGTGGTTATGAATCAAGCTCATGCAGTACAGCCCTCAAGTGTTTTAAGTTCAGGGAAGTAGGTGGCGTTACGCAACACATGCTAGAGAGAGTCTGCAAATCAGAGGAAAAGTGAAGAAACATGTACTGGTGAAAGAACAACTAGAGCTCTCAGAGAAGGTCTCCACCCACAGTTTTACCTTGAGTGGATAGACATTTGTGGGTAGATGAGAAGAAAAGGTCAAGAAATGTTTCTGGACTTTTCTTGCTGGGTCTTTTCTTATTAACCTCTATTCCAGTTCTTTCATCCTCTAATCAACATAATCTCTCCATCTGCTGAGAATCTTCCCCTCCAACTCCTGCTGTACCTTAGCCTTATGGGAAGGGGGATGGAGATAGTGAATGAGAAGGGGAAAGAGTGAAATCAGACTTTGCTAAAGTCAGTTTAACTTAGTCTAGAAGATAATCTCAGCAATTTTCTAATCTATTTATCAAAATCATGCCATAAATAAAGGTCTCTACATGTCGACAGATATTTCAGAAATAAAGATTTGTTGGCCACCCCTGTACTCTTCCGTGATTTAATCTCAAAGTGAGACTTTGATCAACCCGGTCTTATGACAAGTCAATCATTTTTACAAAATTGCAAAATCTTACTAAAATAGAATAAATCTATTAAGGTGTTTTCGTAAAATGTAAGTGGCATGTTACAATACGTCTCATATAAATTATTATTAGTTGTCATTTTGACTATTACCAACCCAGTATCACGAGAAGACAAGATGGCAAACATTTTTCAATAAGGGGCCAATAATTTGTTCAAGATTGTAAAAAATGTACAGTTTTACGATACATTTTCGCAATCTTGTATGAATTGTGGCCTAGTTGTCATGAGTGTGTTGCTATCTGAACCTTTTGTAACTTGTAAATGTTGTAAACACGACTTTGCTTGTAGGTGGAGAGCCAAACGTGTGTGTACAAGACGCATCAAATACTCATTAAATGGACTGTCTGTGACCAGTTTTAGACTGTTCTTGATTTCTTCATTAACAGCATGGACAGATTAACTGAAGACCTGTGTTGTGGTCATAATACCTTCTGCTATTGACCAGGGCTTGTTACCTTGACGATAAAGGAGAGGAACGGGGCGGATTATGACAACAAGGCACCCAAAAGCCCTTATTAAGAATAATCAAACATATGCTAAAGGAGAAATCAAATCTAAAATAGTCTCCTGCGTCTCTCAGAGCAATCAGACATGTCCCTCTGTGATGTCATTAAATCTGGGTTAAAAGGCTGAGCGGGGTCTCACTCTCGTGGGTTATTTAAACAAGCCAATTAGCTTGCTGGCAGGTCTCTGAAGAAGTGACACTTGGGAAACAGGAAGTAGGTCTCATTAGTATTGTGATGGGGCATTCCTTTAATGAAGTTCTTAGATGTCTGTGATTTCTGATGTGATGTCATTTCTGCTGTGATGGAATGCAATGTTTGATTCTTTGAAAAACGAGAGGATCTGGGGTACCACATGTGAAAATAGGGTTAGAGTTGGGGTTGATAGGAGCTTGAGTTATCAAAGCTAAATGCTCATTCTGTTGGTAAAGGAATGACTACAATCTAAAACTGTAAAATGTTGCTTTTGACTCCAATTTACTATAAAAAAGTACACCATATCACAGGACTGCTAAAAGAAGAAGCTCTAGTAACTTATTTTCAATGAAGGACGAACGCTGTAAAGACAGTTTTATATTTTCAACAATCCACAAGGACAGAAGAAGGGTGAAAGAATAGCTATAAAGTCTTCCATCATACTCATCAGAGTATGAGTAAAGAAAAAAAGGCCATGTTCAGAGAGGCATATTGCCATACTACTTGTACTATTTTTGAGGTATGCAAAATCTCTGAATGCATAGAACTCCCTATGCAAATGTGCACTATACAACCACACACTGAGGATTACTCAATGACAGTGTATTTATGTATGAACATGAAACAATAGAAACAGCATTTTTTTGTTCAAAGAGAATAATCGAATGCTTATTTCTGAATTCACCATGTAATATAACGTGGTCATGAAACAGCAGTGCAGCATACAGTCTGAAATAATCCCCATGACATATTGCAAGTTGATTTAGATATCTAGAGATACGTCACAATATTACTGTATTTTTTTGATCATATAAACGCAGTCTCGATGACCATTAGAGACAGATGACGTTGCAAAATGCTTAACAACATTTTGTATGCATGACAGTGTATGCATTATATACTGCCTAGTATGCCATACACTCCATTCTGAACACAGCCATAAAGAGAGAGAAACAGAAAAATTGTCTAAAACTCTCATATTGCAACAATGCAGAGACATAAAGAGAACAATTTTCACAATGACGTCTTTAGCTCTGCCTAAGGCAAAATAAGTAGGAAAAAACTGAAGTAAGCTGCAGTGTATTGACAGAAAGATTTGATGTGTGTATTTCTCGAGTGTCAGGAGACGAGCCACGGAGGGCAGCTGACTCCAGTGAAGCAGAGCTCAGCCTCAGATCATCTCAGCCCGGCCCTGCACTGCCTATAGGCATTGCAATGGAGCTTGACATCAGAGAATTGAAAACAAATGCAAATATTCTCTCCTCAAACACACACAAAGCAAGCCTTTTCTCTCAGCCTCTTTCTTACATAGAGGAAATCAAACCTGCAGCGTTTGACAGAAGTCAGAGAGCAGATCATTGCTTTTCTCTAGAGCACACTCACAGCGATGAGATTCATTTCACACAGCACTTTCGCCTCGATTTCATTTCGTGACTGGACATTAAAAGGACATACCGCTAGGATAGTCTCTGAGACATTTGAAGAAAAAGAAATCATATCAGTTAATGAACACGATGAATAATTTAGCTAAGCTTCTGAGGGATCACGAGCGGTTTAACTATCATTTTGAAAATGAAATCATGATGTACATTGGTAAACCTATGTAAATATGTTAATCTATTAGCTGACAAAACTAGCTACAACTTTAAACAACACTTCCTTGGTCAAACATATGTTGCATACACTTTACTGCCAATTGTATGTGGACACCCAAATGTGCTTACTGAGCATTTAAATGTCAAAACCATTGGCATTGGACGGGACACAATGATGAGATACAAAGCAACATAACATTTTGCTTCTAGCGGTAAAGAGTACAAGCATCCAAGATTATGGTGGCAAGACACAAAAGAGATCAGCAGGTTAGAAAAATATAGGATTGTTGCGCAATTACATTTCGTTTTTGACTTAGACAACTGCAGGCCCATTCTCAGTGAATTCATACACTCATAAAAGTTTGCATCCCAAAATAACACAAATCTTTCTGTTTGTGTAATAAGAATCAAGTCCTCACATCCATTGTTCATCTATGAAAGTGTCACTGTTTTCCTAAGAGTGTGACTGGTTCGTGCGAATAAAAAGTACAGTGTAGATAATGTAACCGTGATGGCAACATTTCTTACATGATTTAAGATGTACACTCACCTAAAGGATTATTAGGAACACCTGTTCAATTTCTCATTAATGCAATTATCTAATCAACCAATCACATGGCCGTTGCTTCAATGCATTTAGGGGTGTGGTCCTGGTCAAGACAATCTCCTGAACTCCAAGCTGAATGTCAGAATGGGAAAGAAAGGTGATTTAAGCAATTTTGAGCGTGGCATGGTTGTTGGTGCCAGACGGGCCGGTCTGAGTATTTAACAATCTGCTCAGTTACTGGGATTTTCACGCACAACCAATTCTAGGGTTTACAAAGAATGGTGTGAAAAGCGAAAAACATCCAGTATGCAGCAGTCCTGTGGGCGAAATTATGTCCTTGTTGATGCAAGAGGTCAGAAGAGAATGGGCCGACTGAATCAAGCTGATAGAAGAGCAACTTTGACTGAAATAACCACTCGTTACAACCGAGGTATGCAGCAAAGCATTTGTGAAGCCACAACACGCACAACCTTGAGGCGGATGGGCTACAACAGCAGAAGACCCCACTGGGTACCACTCATCTCCACCACAAATAGGAAAAAGACGCTACAATTTGCAAGAGCTCACCAAAATTGGACAGTTGAAGACTGGAAAAATGTTGCCTGGTCTGATGAGTCTCGATTTCTGTTGAGACATTCAGATGGTAGAGTCAGAATTTGGCGTAAACAGAATGAGAACATGGATCCATCATGCCTTGTTACCACTGTGGAGGCTGGTGGTGGTGGTGTAATGGTGTGGGGAAAGTTTTCTTGGCACACTTTAGGCCCCTTAGTGCCAATTGGGCATCGTTTAAATGCCACGGCCTACCTGAGCATTGTTTCTGACCATGTCCATCCCTTTATGGCTACCATGTACCCATCCTCTGATGGCTACTTCCAGCAGGATAATGCACCATGTCACAAAGCTTGAATGATTTCAAGTTGGTTTCTTGAACATGACAATGAGTTTACTGTACTAAAATGACCCCCACAGTCACCAGATCTCAACCCAATAGAGCATCTTTGGGATGTGGTGGAACGGGAGCTTCGTGCCCTGGATGTGCATCCCACAAATCTCCATCAACTGCATGATTATATCCTATCAATATGGGCCAACATTTCTAAAGAATGCTTTCAGCACTTTGTTGAATCAATGCCACGTAGAATTAAGGCAGTTCTGAAGGCAAAAGGGGGTCAAACACAGTATTAGTATGGTGTTCCTAATAATCCTTTAGGTGAGTGTATAGTGCTTTCATAGCTGCGTGAGTAACACAATTAATTAGGCTACTTGATAAATTACTAATTTATTAATTACTTTCATTGCTTGCTCCATGTAATAAATATTAACTTTTTTAAACAATATTAAAATAAGTGATACAAATTAATAACTAATCCTTTTTGGTATTCAGATATAGCTATTTGGGCTTATTGTTCACAGTATAATGTTTAATGTAGTAGTGCATTTAATGTATAGTGGTTTACTTTACATTTGTTGTATCTTACATATTGCATTAATAATATTACTAAAATACAGCACAGAAAATTGTAATAACTTTGCAAAGTCATTCATTAGGCTTACCATTTAGAACAGGCACAATACTTTGAGACTACATATAGTCGAGAATTATCAATAATTCTCCCACTTGTAAATGCAACATTGCTGGGTCATTCATGTGCTTTGAAAGCATAAATATGACATTTTCAACTCCACTTGAAGGCTGCATTACAGCACAGGTAATTTTCACGGTTTTTCCAAGTTGCTAACAAGATGCAAGATAACAAGGGCTACAGCTAACAAGGATGTGAGTTCAGGTGCTAACAGTTGTAGTTGTTATGTAGTCTTGGATGTCTACAGTTGTATGTAACTGGTTAGCAACTAGCACAAGTTTATAACTGTCTGTGTGGTTTATTTTCTTGAACAAAATGCATGAATCTCGTCAACTGACGTTGACACTGACCATAATTTACTCAAAAACATCTCATTTCTAAAATAAGCAATATACTACTGCATTCATCTAGTGCAAGCCCTTATTCCTGCATAACATGACGCCAAGCCAAAACACAAATCATCCGCGGTGAAAGCACCATTAATCCGGACTCCTCTTCAGCAAAGCCTGAATCACAGCCACCCACCCCCTCTCGGGACCAGCACATCTACAGATGATCAGTTACTCTGTTTTTCACTTCACTCTCTCTTTACCCCTCATCCCTATTTCCCATATCCGAGATGTAGGTGTGAAGAGAGAGTTTCGCGCCATCCCAGTGTCAAAGGCTATTTATACTTTTTCAAACCAACAGCCTCACGTCCCCACCGGATGACTTCATCATCATCATCATCATCATCATCACCCCCTCTGCTGTCGCAGCTGTAGGGTCTCACTGCTGGTGTCCAGCTCGTGGGAAGGCAGGGAGCGGGAGAGGAGGTGTGAGGAGAGCTGACTCACAGGTAATGAGGGGGATGTTACAGTTTAGAGCTCCTCTGAATCATCACTGTCTTCTCCAGCACACTCACCACCATCATCATCAGTGACACGTCTGTCATTCAGTGTTTCTGTGAATGGAGAGAGGGGGAGGCAGAGAGAAACACTGGTGGTACTATGTGGTAAATTTGTCCACTTTTATTCGTGAAGATGAGTTCCAGGGTGTGGCTCTGTCACGTGTCAACCGTGCATGAGTGTTTGTTTGAAAGAGAGAGCCTATATTTAGGCGAACAGTTACAATAAAACAGCAGATGGTTTACATTCTAGGAGGGAAGAAAATGCTGACATGGGAGAGACTATTTGTATTACTAAAGGGAGGGTCCATGTGTTTGCCCAGCCAAAACACAAACATATAGATGTTAGACCTCAGACACCTCTGCTGCCTGTATTCAATTGGATCAGGATGCTGGGAATGGTGTTAATATTCAAATGGGAAAGGGGAAAGGAACGCAACTTTATGTTGGCTCGATTTTTTTTAATGGACTTGTTAATCTTAAATTTTATTAAAGTTAGAGTCAAGTTTCATAAAAACTGGATTGTGTAATTTAGAAGAACTTTCAGTAGCAAGCCACATTCGAGGCTTCAGGCTCCATATGTAAGGCCGTTTGAGATTAATTGATCCTTTCAGCATGGGGGAAAAATGCTGAAATTACATCAGAAATTACAGAAAAATATCTTATTTAGTACTTATAAGTATATGCAGCTACATACGAAATGTGATGGCTTTTGTTAAATAGTTGCACAAATTATATGGAATTTAATATGGGAAAGGTTTTCAAGGTCAGAGCGACATAAACCTTGAGAAATGTCAATATGCTAGAAGTATGGCTGTAAAATTAATCTTAAATAGAAGCTGCATGGCAAATTTTGTAACTTAATTTAAAGGTTTAAATGAAAGTAAAATAGGCAAGGAACAATTTACAGTCGCAAAACAAACTGAAGTTATTTCTACAAATCCAAGTGAACACAAAATTTTCTTAAGTCAGCTCAATGCAGCGTTATTACCGTTAATGAAAACATTTTCGTTAACTGAAATAAAAATAATAAGTAGCAAAAAACTAAGACTAAACTACATTATGACTAGCCTGGTAATACCAGACTCTGCTACTTCACTTTGCTTCGTAGACAGAGTCTGGCATAGCATAATAGAGAAGTGTTTTCTCTCCCGCTAGGGGGCGATTTCTGAAGTTTAAAATCATTGGTTACCCGTAAGCCAATCAGATAAGTTTGTTTATGACGTATGTTATGCGGCGACACAGCCGTATCGAACCACAGACATCATGCATCGAACTCAAATCTATGATCAAACTTCCACTGTAAACACTTGATGCGAGCGAAATACCGAAGTGAACATGGCTGTAAACTACCTTTTTGATCGGTGATTGATGTAATAGAATGACTGCTGCACTTGACAGGGCGCTAACAAGCAGAGAGAGAGAGAGAGAGAGAGAGAGAGAGAGAGAGAGAGAGCGAGCGAGCGAGCCCCGGCCGCGCGCGCACTATCACGTCTTCAAACAAACAACACGAGCGCTGTCTTGCTCTCTCTCCCTCGCAAATATTAATCAAAATCAATCGACTAGTAAAAGGTCGGAACACCGCAGTTTCACGTGGAGCATTTGGAGATTTTTAGAGATTAGAGACTCTAGGAACAACATCTCAAAGAACAACATCTCAACACTAAATTATAAAGGCCTGTCTCATATAACTTTAGACGCCTGTCTCAAATACAAGCCGGTGCAGTTCGACGATTCGGGCAAATAAAAGCCCGGGCTATTATTTGAAGTTTTACGGTATTTAAGACCTGGAAAAGAAAGGAGACACTGACCTGTCAAAAGGCTCCCTAGTTTCTCGCTGACGATCGGTAATAAACTTTTGCCAAAGGGAGTAGGGCCACAACATCACCTCCATTCAAAATGTTTAATACACACTCTTCTTGTCCGGGCTTCAGTTTGCTAATGCTTGGAATATTCTCCACAACAGAGCGATTTGCATCCGTGTCTCACTATCCGCGGTCGTTTTCGATTTCTCTGACCTAATTTTTAAACTCGGCGCTTGGCGAGTACGTCACTGCTTTCAGCCCGCCTTCTGTTTGCTGATTGGCCCGGCTGTTTTCAGGCCGGTGGAAAACAGAAAGATAGGCTGCTATCTCAGACTGACTACAGGAGTGAAATGAAATTAGCGGAAGTAGGAAGTCTGACGTAGTCAGGCTACATTATGACTCCAAAACTAAGTAAAATAAAATAAATATTGCTACAACAATGTAGCAATTTTCTTTTTGTATATAGTATATTATAAAACAACTTGCCAACAACATGCTCAAGTTTTGACTTCCAAGCAATTTTCTGTAAAAGAAGGAAACCCTTAGGCACATGAATTTGCATATCTTGCTTTTTTAATTAAAAACAAATGAGCAATCAACCCAGAGCAGTTTTTTCTTTTTTTTTTCTTTTTTTTTGCGTGACATAGCAAATCAATTCAAAAGGGTCAAGTGTAAACTTACAACAATATAGTACATTGTTATGACATTTCTTTAATGTGGAGGGCTGATTTGAAAAATGATTTTCATATCAATTATTTATGCAATTGTCCATATTCACAACTATATACATTCATGTAAAATTCAAAGCAATTGAAGCCATGAACTCTGAAAAAAAAAAACATTCATAAAAATAAAATAGATAGAAAATGCTCCAAATTAAACTATTTAATTTTCTTTAAAAATATAGTTGAAGAGAGGACTTTTACAATGATATGAAGATTAAATTAAGATTGCTTCATTTTAAACATAGGCACATCGTTTGTTAATATCTGAGGCTTTATAGTGACAGGAAGTTTTCCTGGCAGACATTTTGAAATGTTCCACCCGAACTGAGGCTGAGCAGGACCACCAAACGCAGCCAGCGCTCCATGCTAGTACGTATGTAAACAAAAACATTGAGGACTGAAAGATCCGTGTCCATCGTTGGAGCTTTCTTTTCAATTATAACACCACCACCACCACCAACCACCACCAATATCTCTTCTGGAAGATAAATATACATTTCTTTTTCAAGCAACAATGAATCTTTGGCATAAATAACTACCCATCTCAATCCCTTTCCAACTAAAATGAAATCAAACTGAAATAAAAAGACCTGAATACCCCTGTCAAGAACAAAAAGCTATATTTCATAAAAAGAGAAACACTTGGCAACAGGGCAAAAATGACAATTAATAAAATTGGCTAACTATTTAGATAAACATTGATTAGAACTAAGAACCTTTACGTGACTGGAAAAACAGCAACATATCTCTGTTGAAATGCTTCACTCAAGATTCACCCTAAAATGTCCCTGTAATGATAATAAATATATATTTTTAAAGCAACACAACTTCCATAACCGAATCCATGTCACCACAGTTAAAATACTGGTGAGTCTCAATAGCAATATTAGAAGGAAACCGCTTTGATGGATGAAGTTTATGATTATCAAGTTCTGCACCTTTTGACCGTCCACTAAACTCGCAATTGTGTTATCATTTAACACATCAAACACTTAAGAACATCTCCAACCGCAGTAATATTACAGAATAGATCTATAATAGCCAACCAATATGCCCCAAACAGTAATGGACATCATGATTCAGTCCAGTGTTCCATGCAGCACAACATAAAGTGATATTTCAGTACATAGTGCTCTACATTTCCTGGTGGTATGCTGCACTACGAGTGAGTTGAAAATCTGGGACGTGACAATGTAAGACACAAGCACTGACATTCCCCTTACTAGGACATTTCATAGCTTTGTTAACTGGCCCACAATCAGTTGAAAGATCACTTTGAGTTGCTCTCTTAAGGCAAACGGCGCCTTCTGTACTTGAATGGCACATCAAACTCTTGTTTCGTTTTTTATTTTACTCGCAAACATCAGCCGCCATTTGTCTAGAAGCATGTGGTTTTCAAGTGTAACTGCTAGCTGCTAATACTGAACAAACATCAGCTCATCGGGCTCCACGGTTTTGGATGGATATCGAAATATTGTGAATCGTATGTAGTCTCGGGCCACTTTGAAGGATGAGACTGCGTCGGCAGCTTCGATATTTTAGGCAACGTGTCCGGGGAGAGTGTGAGAGGCAGGGAAGGTGACCTGCTTTTTTTTTGATCGATTGTCTTGCCCACGGTGGCAAAGAAAAGGGGCGGGGAAAGGAACATGTGCTTTTGAGTGAGAAACTAATTTGGCACAGCCCACTAAACTCTCATTGTTAAAGAGGAGGTAAAACAGACAAGGTTAGCCCAAAAAAAGAAGAAAAAGGAAATATCCGTCGCCATAATTTCAAGAGGAAACTTTTATGATTATGAAGAGACACGAAACATCACCGCGCCCCTCACTTCATGATTAAACAGCGAAGGGGTGGGTTTACAGGTGGATTTTTCTGGCCCGTTCCCGCCTCAGCCGTCGAGCGCAGAAGGCCGTACCCATGGGGCTCTGGCAAGCTTCCCGTCTTTCATCTTCATCTCTCTTTCATTCCTCCTTCACGGGGATAGGTTGAGCAGCTTAGTGGATTTATTTGGGTAATTAATGGCCAGGCTGATGGCTGCGATGTTCTTCAGCGCCTATGCAATAAAACAGGGGAAAGAACAATATAAAGAAAAGTGAGAAAAAAGGGAGGGTGGGCAAAAAAAGTCAGAGAGAATGAGAGGGAGAGAGAGAGAGAGAGAGAGAGAGAGAGAGAGAGAGAGAGAGAGAGAGAGAGAGAGAGAGAGAGAGAGAGAAGAATAAAACCATTAAGCAAAACATTGTGGGTAATTTATCAAACCGTTTCACACACCTGTGGCCCTCAGAGCTCAGCAAAAACACCCACACACAAACACACAATTATCACACTTAAAATACGCCACTGCTCAACCCATTTAAAAACTTTTTTGGCACAAAAACAATATTTGGTTAACATCATAAACCACTTGTTTGGCTGTCTGTCATGAATATTTCAAGCATGTTTTTTTATTCAAGCTAAAAAGGTGCTAGGGAGAAGATAAATACAGAGCATTAATCCCGTCCTACACATCACAATGTGGTCCTTTAGCCGCCCCTGTGGCGGAGATGAGGCTGCGCCACACCCAACGCGATAATGGGGTTAATGACTAAAAGCAACAGAGTTGCCCCCAGCCCACACACAAACACACTCTTACACACACGTATATGGAGGATAGGAACACATACGCCTCATGTGAGAGTCAACACAGGTGTTTTTATCAATATCCTTTCATACGTTCAGCTGTTATAGCATAATATTTGGTTAGAGCCATCATGTGATAAGGAGCGCAAATATTTATTTCACCAAAGGCAATTGTGTCACTATTGCCATTATCTCTCAATGTGAACAAAGGTTGTAGACTCTTACTTTTCGAGAAAGTTCGAAATTTAGAGTATTTTCTCAAATCGCCTTAATGAACGTTACTGCAACAGAAGCAACACAAATGAGATCGCTACTGTATATAGTAATAATAAAATACACTTTCATTAATTTTTCATCAAGTATCCATACCGTACAATGACTATCAGTCATCAGGTTGTGCTAATAAAACAAGCTTTACACATCATTAGACATTACAGGATCATTATTCTTCAACATATGGTGGGATCATCCGTCAGAGCCATTTGAAAAGCATCCACTTTTTCACTGTGCTGTGGCTTTCCTGTGAATTAGCCGTGAAGTTACTGCACTAGGCTCGACCACATCTCACTTTAAGCAGTTAACCAATGCCACTGAAAACCCAACGTGGCTCCGGTTATACTGTATATGTATTCATTTGAAGATAGGTGCATCAGTTTCTTGCCCTCATTTGTCTTCAACTGCACAACCCTTACTTACTGTATATTGTATAACAATCTCTGGTAATCACGCTACTTGTATAAAGCTTTTGTTTACATAATTACGTATGAATGTGAATGTACTAAATTACCAGTTTAATTGATAGTCCATCATTATTGGGAAGACCATCTTTTCGCTTATCTAATTTTTAATGATACAGATGTGGCGTTTATGGCATATGTTCTGCAGATATACTCATGAATGTTTATAAAGCCTGGTCTGAACTAGGAAAAGTTTTTTTTTTATTATTTTCATTTTCTAGGAACAGCTTACAAACTCTCCTTAAACTTACAGATCTTTAAACTATTGCTATGTAGGAATTTCAATGGTAATCTGAATCACTGATGTTTCCATCCTACCGGTCCTTTTTAGCCAGTGCTTTTATGATGTCTAATATATATATATATATAATAAATACAGGGTTCCCACACCTTGGTTAACTTCAAACTCAAGGACATTTCAGGGACTTTCCAGGAAGAAAAAAGCATTTTTTTGCATTTATTTTTGGCCACATTACAGAGATCTGATATTTTATTTGTCGCATTTCTGTTTTGCATAAAACTGAAGAATATTTGGTACATCCTATACTGTATTCTAAAATGATCTGATAATAACTTTTCACTTTTTTTATTGAAAAGAGCTTAGGCTCATGTAACCAGAAGTTTAAATATATTTGAATATGCTTTTAAAGGAGTAGTTAACTTTAAAATGAAAATAAGCCCATGATTTACTCACCCTCAAGCCATCCAATGTCTAAATGACTTTCTTCTTTCAGATGAATAGAATCTATTCTATTCTAGGAGTTATATTAATTAACACCCTGATGCTTCCGAGCTTTATAATGGCAATGGATTGCACCATCAGATCGAAGCTCAAAAAAGTGCATCTATCCATCATAATGTTGCTCCTCACGGCTCCGGGGGGGGGGTTAATAAAGGCCTTCTGAAGCAAAGGGATGAGTTTTCGTAAGAAAAATATTCACAATTAACACGCAACAAAATAAAATTCTAGCTTCCGGCAAAACGCACATACGCAGTCTACTTACACAAAGTGCAACTTACGCAACTTGTGACATCAGAAGTAGCGTAGTGTGTCATGGCGTAGCTTAAATATCAGCAGTATGTCGCATTACTACTTAATATTTTAAATATGAATATGTTTCTTACATGAACACATCGCTTCGCTTCAGAAGGCCTTTATTAAAGCCCCCAGAGCCGTGTGGAGCACTTTTATGATGGATAGATGCACTTTGATGGACTTCAAAACAGAAACGGCCATTCAATGCCATTATAAAGCTTGGAAGAGCCAGGACATTTTTTAATATAACTCTGATTGTATTCGTCTGAAAGAAGAAAGTCATATACACCTCATTAAAGGTTGTGTAGGTAAGAAATTTATTAAAAAAAAAAAAATCAAAATTTGTTTAGACTTTCTATATATATCAATGCATAATTAAAATCTAAGTACTCTGAAAAAGAAAGTATAAAAATCGAGTGTCTGTAGACCTCTCACGACTGTTTTAAAGACAGCTCATTATTTCCATTCACTTCACCCCCTCCCTTCTGGTCTCCTTCCAAAGCCACACCCCCAAAACACATGAACGCGCAACTCTGACAGCTGAGCTGAAGACGCATTATTTACCTGAGACAAGCGAAGAGTAGAGGAACGAGTGCATGTAGTGACATCATGTCAGACACACATGTAAATAAAAAAATCTAACTTTATCATTATGAAGTTAAACAAATAAGTTGTATTTTATTACTCACTATTGATATTGGTAAACTTTACAATATATATTTATTGATTCGCTAACGAGCTAGTTATCTATAAGGCAAAGCTAAACACAGGTTGCGTGATACACGTTGTTCCATTGCCATCATTTACACTGTGATGTAGATGAATTTCGTGTAAGATTTATAACATATATATGATGTTCTGCATGTAAGAGTTTGCTTGATGAAAGCATAGTTGATTCTGATGAGGACTACACTCCCGAGACAAGTACCACATCGTCAGCTCGAGGACAGAACCGTGGTCGAGGGCGAAGCAGAGGAGGTCGTGCAAGAGGTCGTGCTACTAGGGTATTCGCCGATATTCACCCGAGTTTTATTTCTTTGTTTATCCAACAACTTTTTGTTCATTACCTTTTCTTGTAATGTAAATGACTTCCTTTTTTTGACTGGATTGTCTTCGTGAACTGCAAATGTGGACTTAGATTGGTCTTTCTCTGCCATTGTTTTGGTAATCCTAGGTTCCGTGGCTCTTGAATTACACAAACCAAACGAGTGCGCGCAAAAGGGCAGGTCCTGTGTGGCGAAGGGGTGGTTGCCATGGTTGCGAGAGAGTGACAGTCGCCTAGGCCAATCCGTTGTTTCGTCCCGGTTCGAAATAATGAGCTGTGTTTAATGCAGATTAAATGGTCTAGAGTCAATCGATTTTTATACTCTTTTTTCAGAGTACTTAGATTTTAATTATGCATTGATATATATAAAAAGTTTAAACAAATTTGGAAAAAAGTTTTTTATAAATTTCTTACCTACACAACCTTTAACTGAACATACTTGGGTTGGTATGCATAGGCCACGAAGTGTTGGCGAAATAACACACAATAACACTTTGATGGACTTCTTGCACAAAATAAATTCAAGCGCTTTCAAGGACCTGTATCTATGTACTCTATGTTTATTTTCAAAAACATTCCAGGGCCTTGACTTTTTTTTCCAGATCCACAAACTTTCAAGGATTTCAAGGACCCGTGAGAACCCTGTAAATAAATAAAATGTATGAATACCATAGGGTCTGTGGTTGTCTTACCTGTGCAGTGCGAATTACCAGCTGTTCATTGGTAGTGAGAGCAAGAAGGTACTCTTGCAGAACGTCCTGCTCCTGATGGACAAATGAAAAGACACATACCAGCTTCAGTATTCACCCACAACATGAACTGAACACATTTGATATAGACAACAAGCAGCAAAAAAAAAAATCTGAATTTATTCTATAGCACTTGCCAGGAGAGCAATCTGATGAGTGGCCAGTTCAATTCAAAGCCAGTTAGACTATACTGTTATTCACCATAGACTGGCTCAACATGAGCTGTTAATCTGGGGTTTGGAACAGCACCATGCTGTTGATGACATGACTCTGAATCAAACCAGACGTCATCTAAATCAGCTCTGCCTCTGCTATCTAATTTCCTGAGGTAGGAGTATTCACACTCTTCCAGGTATTTCACATTGATCAAAGTCTCAAAGCCCATTTCGGTTACGCATAATCTCCGGGGGACTTTTGAGGATGCATGGTGGAACCCTGGAACTGTAAAGCCCATTTAAACGTTACGTAAAGTATGCATCGCAATACAGTAAAGTAGATTGTTTAAAAAAAAGTATTGTATTGTTAAAAAAAAAAACCTGAAAAGTCAGAGAATATGTTCATGTGAAGGTAAACTTTGTTCGACAGTATGTATAAACAACACACAACGAGGTTGATAAGGCTAATGCATACTTATGCACCAGTTGGCACGAATTAGCCATAGATTGTTAAAATGTGCTCAAAAAAGTTATTGTAACTGTCCTTTTAGATTTTATTTACAGAGAATTAAAAAAAATTTGTTTCCACGAAAATAATAAACAGCACAATTGATATTAATAAGAATGGTTTCTTGAGCACCAAATCAGCATATTAGAATAATTTCTCAAGGATCATGTGACATTGAAGACTGGAGTAATGAAGCTGAAAATTAGGTTTACCATCACAAAAATAAATGACATAAAAAAAAATTGTAATAAAAAAAAAAGTTATTTTAAATTGTAATTATATATATATTTGTATATGCCTATATTCATTTAGCAAGCTGGTAAAAGGTTATGTAAAATACTTTGTAAAATTTTACTTATGTAAAAATTGTAAAATTACTTAAAGGGTTAGTTCACAAATGAATGAAAATTCTGTCATCATTTACAAACCTATATGAATTTGGTTCTTCAGCTGAACACAAAAGAAGATATTATGAAGAATATTTATTGAAAAAAAGGGACCCATCAACTATTTGGTTACTGATTCTTCAATATAACTTCTTTTGTTCTTCTTCAGCAGAAAGAAATTCATACAGGTTTAGAACAACATCAGGGTGAATAAATGATGACAGTTTTCATTATGGGTGAACTAACCCTCTAATGTAAATGAACAGTTTTTCTACATAGAAATATTTAAAAACTAAGATACATCCATTGCAATATCCTGTTCAGTCTCCTTAACCTTATCAAACAACATCCTTACTGAGAGCTCAGCTTTGATGACTTTGATGACAGCGTTGCCGTCAACGCTTTGGGTTAACAGAAGCCAGTCAGCTCGCACTTTACTTCTACACTCAAACTAACAGCATCCAGACATCTAAATGCTTCTTGACAGAGCTCTCTAAAGACTGTGGAGAGACTGCAGCTTTTGTCATGTCAGAACACATTCGAAACCACTTCCTCTGTGAAAGAGTGGTTTTTGGTCATCCAGCAGAAATGTGTGTTACTACACTAAAGGAGAGGAAGACATAGAAAGTCTGAACGTCTTATCGTTTTTTTTTCTTTCCGTCTCATTTCCGACTCAAACGTTGCAACAGCTGAGTATTCACATGCTGAAACGCTTTCAAATACGCGTAGACAATCTCCCATTAGTTCAGTGTTCTGAATCTGATCCCATTTTCTAGAGTTGCCTAACTGAAAAAAAAACCCCCAATAGATCAATCATGATCATCTAGCTGCTGAGAGGTTTGAAATCATTATGGTCAGTTCTGAGAAGTGCAGCGGTTGTGGTAGAGATTAAGGCTCTTCATAATGAGGCCAAACAGTATTGAGTATCTACTGCCGTAACCACTCAACACGCTCACAAAACACTCACTTCATCCATTTGCCTGTCAGTCCTCAACACTAATGCTCACTTAAACATATCTTATTCAAACACACACACAAACAAACCACTTCATATTCGAGTCCAACTTGGCTGTTAAGCATTATGGCTCAGTGATGAAAGAGTATTGTCATAAAAACTTTCCTCCCATTCACAGGCTCAAAGAAAGAGAGCCATTCACTCAGACATTACCCGACATGGCTGTTTATATCTATAAATATCATGTACTGCATATGTTCATATGCATTTCTTTGAACTGTCTGTGTGACTATACTGTGTTCTTGAAGACTATTTTGGCTTACTTTGAATACAAGGAGGTGTCTTAATGCCCCCTAGTGCCCACTTTTGTCTCTCCCACGCACTTATAAAATGTTTGGAAGCTGAAGCCACTTTTACATTTGTATAATTGTCCTTGCAATATATAATAAAAATAAAATCCACTTGTTTTGATATTTTTAAGAAATATAGCAAAGCACACTAAGTAAAACGTTTTCCCAGTTCAAGTTTGTTACGTTCTAAATTATAAACAATAGATGTGTTTAAAACTAAGACAAAGTATGTTGACACTGCTTGTCAAACATTAGTGTAACATAGTTAATGTGATGAACTACACCTGTGGTTACTCTTCTATGAACTTGAGGGAAACTTACTTCATACATTCACTTAAAAATGACCTTGAAAGCAATTGGTAAAAATTCATTGCATTCAAATACTTATTGTTAACCAGTGAAAAATGCCCCCCCCCCCCCCCCCCCCCCCCCCACCACAAAAAAAAAAAACTAAAGAGATAGACAAAAAAAGACAAATATAGAAGTTTGTATCTATGTTGCCTTTCACACATTGTTTAAAGGGATAGTTCACTTTGGAATTAATTTTTGATATGTTTTAGCTTACCTCAAGGGCATCCAAGATGTAGGTGTCTTTGTGGCCGCAGTATTTTCAATTTTGATATTTTTAGGTCAACCCGTTCTTGTCTGTCAGTCATATAATGCAGGCAATAGGGGTTCACCTTAAAAAGCATACACAGAGAAGTCCAAATTAAACATGATTTAATGACTCGTAAACGTAAGTACACATTGATGACCTAAGACACGAAACGAGTGGTTTTTGTGAGAAAACGAACAGTATTTATATAGTTTTTACCTCTTGTAAACACAGCCACGTCCAAGTGATCTGAGATCGCGAGCGCTTCGGTCTTTTCCGGAAAGCACCGGAAGTGAAACCTCGCGCGTGTACGTCACTCATACAATTGTTTTATTTTTTATTTTTTTGTAATTGTTTTCATTTACGACGGTTTAAACATCCCGGATAAGCGCAAATTAGTACCCTTTTAATTAGCAGTCTTACCTACAATCTCTGTTCTGTGTAAACAATGAGTGACGTACACGCGCGAGGTTTCACTTCCGGTGCTTTCCGGAAAAGACCGAAGCGCTCGCGATCTCAGATCACTTGGACGTGGCTGTGTTTACAAGAGGTAAAAACTATATAAATACTGTTCGTTTTCTCACAAAAACCACTCGTTTCGTGTCTTAGGTCATCAATGTGTACTTACGTTTACGAGTCATTAAATCATATTTAATTTGGACTTCTCTGTGTATGCTTTTTAAGGTGGTTCCCTATTGCCTGCATTATATGACTGACAGACAAGAACGGTTTGACCTAAAAATATCAAAATTGAAAATACTGTGGCCACAAAGACACCTACATCTTGGATGCCCTTGAGGTAAGCTAAAACATATCAAAAATTAATTTCAAAGTGAACTATCCCTTTAAGAGAGCACTGCAACAACCATGAATATGGATGCAATCTGTGATGGATCTTGGACAATTTTGGATTGGTGCACAGATCGATACATATGGATTATCAAGGAGATCCAGTTAAACCGTGAGTTTGAGCTGAGGCTCAACCATCTGTAAACAGGACATGTATTAACATGCTTTATCAAGTCTAGCAGTCTACACCATGTAAATACGGCCATTAAGGCTAATGAGAAGCCTGTAAGTTTCTGTGTGGGTGTTTTTATCATTTTTGGAGTTTGAGTGTAGCATACAAATGTTGAACTCTGGGACTGAGACGCATACACACTCAATAGACAGTTGCGCATGTGGATATGAGAAATGCAGTAAATCATACGGGAAGACTCACTTTAGCGCAGCTCCCCTGACAGACACTCACAGACCCTGGCATGGTTCAGACTGAATGAAATCTGACACTAAAAATCTAATGCTCTCCAGTCCAGTTTTTCACATTTCATCACAGAACTATTTCCTTGCAAAAAAACACATCTGTTACACATGCATGACCCTAAATGCATACCAAAATAAATTATGAAATAAAGATTAAAAATCAAAGATACAGACAAATGATGCACCTTAAATGAAACCATACAAAAAGATGACTGATGTTATTACCTGATTTTAATATACTGTAAAATGTCATTTATTTCTTTGATGGTAAAGCTGAATTTTCAGCATCATTACTCCAGTCTTCAGTGTCACATGATCCTTCAGAAATCATTCTAATATGTTGATTTGTTGCTCGAGAAAATTTGAACTGTTGAAAACAGTTGTTTTTAATATTTTTTTTGGAAGTTGATAATTTTTTCCAGGATTCTTTGATGAACAAAGTAAAAAAAAAAACAGTATTTATTTGAAATAAAAATAACATTAGAAGTGTAATTGTGGTGGCATCAAACATCAAACTTTTGAACAGTAGTGTAAATAATTATTTAAAAGCACGCAAATATTTCAAATATCTAATAAAAATGAGGAATAGTGAAATTAAAATAAATTAATTTACACAACTTCATGGTGTTCCAGAATCCTGTGCTCTTTTTCTTTATGCTGCTTTTGCCATTCGATGCCTTAATTAATTGGGTTTTGGTGATTTTATTGGTGTTGGACGGACGTGATTGCGAACAGCACATTAGGTAATTTTCATTATTGTGTAAACCATTCCTTTTAACAGCTAATCAGCTTTAATCGAAAAGATCTGTAGCTGAGGTGAACGCTTAAGATGGATTGCTTTCTCAAGAATGTTTTTAGATGAGCTGCTTGAGAAGAAGAAGAGGAGGAAGAAGATGGTCACTCACCATGGCCTTTGCTTCGGCGATGAAAAAGAGCTCTGTGAGAGCGCGGTGGAGAGGAAGGAGGACCGTGATGCTGGTGGGGTCCTGACTCAAACCACTTTCCATAGTAGTGAAGAGCTGCCACAGCGGCCGCAGAAGTGTAAGGTCACAACCCCTGTGTTAACACACACAACAATCGAAACTTGAGGTCATTACACTCTGAATGATCTTAGCTTTATCATTACTCATATTTGAACTGTGGCCATCTCATTCACCCGATTAATGTTCCCCTTGCGGAGAGCAGGTGGTCATTTGCATGGGCTATTCTTCAACCTCGCTAACTCATCTGACACCACAGGTTAATGTCTCTATTTCTCTCATACACGGTCTCTCTGCTGATGATGATGATGTAACTGTGTCCAAACACCATGGAAATTATGCAAATCAGCCTGACATGTGACCTTGTTGCCATGGGAACAATGAAGGCAGAAAGCCACTGTCAAATGTGTTATGCAAAAGCTATGTTAATCTGGATGCTCACCAAAACAAAACACACAAAAGAATGAGCCGGAGTAGCATAAACCACTCAAGAAGTGGTTTCGAGGAAAACCGCCAATAAGATGATGTACAATAATTGTGTGTTTAAAAGTCAGCCCCTTGATTCAATTTTCTAAAGTATTTCTGAACTCATCAGAAAGGAGAAGAAAAGTTGCAGAGCGAGAGAAGGAGAAGCTCACTTGAGGCGTGTTAAACTGGGTCAAGTTGGACCTGCCGTCCACAGAGTGCAGAACTGACCTGACAGAACCAGGTTCTGGTATCTCTCCCGAATATTGGGACACCTATAAAGCACTGCAGGATGATGCGGCTACCTTTTGTTGGTTTTAATAAATGCTGTCAGCTTTTAAAAAGCGCTATCAGAAAGGTGAGAAGGGACACACCATTGAGACGGACACTGCAGGAGCCGCAGCAGCAGATGAATAGCTTTCAGCCGCTGGTTTCCTGTTTGCCGACAAGCCACGCCAACCTGCCACTCCCAGATGTCAGACAGCGGGAGGTGAGTGAGGGCCAGTTCATCCGCTAGCATCTGCTTCAGGATCTCAAAACCTGTTCAGATTCAAAAACATAAACGTGAACATATTAGTTAAAGTTGTCCTATTATGTTCATCATGGTTTATGAGGTCTGCTACAATACACTTACATTATTTAATGTTCAAAAAACTAGTTTACATTATTGCAGCATCTGTTTTCACCCAGTGTCTGAATTCTCTGTTTTAGCTTAGATTTCTTCACAGTCTGCTTTGATTGGTCAGCCGGCTCCAGTCTATTATGATTGGTCTACTGGTTGAAATGCAATGCCCCTTACCATAACCGGTGAGTATCAGCTCCGAAGGCTTCCTGCGGCGCTGTAAACACTACTGTAACTAGGGCTGCACGATATATCGTTTTAGCATCGATATCGCGATGTGCGCCTCTGCGATAGTCATGTCGCAGGATATGTGATGTCAAGTATAGGGATTGTTGTAGTTGATCTGTGATCCGTACAGACCAGGCCCAACGGTTTGAAACGCATGTAATTCTCTGATTAATTGCAAAGTTTAACCATCATAGAGTGAAGGTTTATAATTTAGGTTTAAACATTCAAGTGATTTTAATCCATTCGAGTGGAAGACTTGAAAAATAACTAATTTCAGAACACCCAGTTCCGTTCTCTTCTGCCTCTATCAGTGTTATTTTACATTTGATTATTCAATTTCTGTACCGGAATACTGTTAGACTTACATGAAAAATATAAAGCACTATTTATTTCATTTGTATCTTTCTTCTATTATATTTATCTAATGCTTGTACTTTGTATTCACTACCCTACAATATCACACAATGATTGAAAAATTCTAGAATGATTAATTCTTCCCAGATGCAGCTATTCAAGTGTTCTGGCGAAACGGTTTTTATAAAATCGCAGAAAAACCAAATATTACAATGTCAGTTTTTTCCAATATCGTGCAGCCATAACTGTAACTATGCTAACTATAACGTCAGTTCAACAACACACTACTATTGCAACTCAATCAGGCCTCACCCCTTTTATCGTGTATGCCTTGGGAAGGAATTATTTAAATGAGGAATATTGTGTCGTGTATCAAGGCAATCAAGGCTGTTCAGAAACAGTTCTTACAGATACAGGGAATAACTCCCTTTAGAGTGGACTTTGTGCTTTGAAACATTGCGGTCCTTTTTATACTCAAACAAACAGCAACATTACATACTAAAGAAATTTGAAAATGTGAAAAAACACAATAGGACCCATTTAACTTGCCAACTGAAAAGAATATAAAAGAACATAAATTCACATGTGGGGCTGTTTTCTTTCTCTTGTTTTCCCTCTTAGGTCTCATCTGTGAAAAAAACAAGTTGGCAGACCTCATAAATGAGGCGCTGCTTTCATGGCTGGGGAAACTCATTTGATATTCCATTATAGAATAATAACGTCAGAAACAGAGCAAAAGGTGCACAAGTCTATTAATTCTTTGATTATAAGTGGACAAGGCTCAGGGGAAGAGTTCAAAGTGACTCGTGTCGTGACTCACTACTGACAGTCATGATCAATCATATGCTCAGAGGTTTACATACTAAGGGCCAGTTCACAGAAGTATACCAGTAAGTGTTTTACATTGTTTACCTAAGCAAAAATGGAGGTGTATGACTGTTGTGCCCACGTTTTAAAACATATGTGTGTGAATGGCCTGGGCAACTGGGTTGTGGATGAGAATTCTGTAATGGATAGGGCACCTATTACGCAAAAAGCGTTTGAAACATAAATGTGTGCTGGGCAGTGTGTGTACACAACCAGCCTATATTGATAAAAATCCACCCAGTGCTTTTTTTTAAATAAATATGATTTAAATAAATACACACTCTGGGGAGTCAGGGACATCAGAGACATATTTTACATCTTGTGAAAAGGGGCATAATAGGTGCCCTTTAACTGTAGGTATGATTAATATATTGGTACCATACCATATTGGTCCATATTTGAAGTGTTAATGCTCATTTTCCATTTTTTAATCATTTTTTAAAACACTAATAATTTAACACCGTTACATGTAATAATCTTACAGTGTTATTTTAGTATTATTTATATAGCAAGTGACAGTGACATGACGTGAAGGTCAAGTATGGTAACCCATACTCAAACTTGTCCTCTGCATTAACCCATCAAAGTACACACACATTAGGAGCAGTGAGTAGTGAACACAATTTTACATAGAACACTACTCAATTTTATTCGTTATTTGTTATTATTTAATATTCCATTTTAGCTTTATTTTTATTTCATTTTTAGTTGTAGTAAATTTAGAACTTAAACATTTTATTTCAGTTCATTTTTATTTAATTTAGGTTTTTAACTTTTTCATTTAATAATTATATTTATTTTATTTTGAATTTATTTCAATCAATGAAAATGATTTTATGGTTTTAGTTTTCTATACTGTACAAAATAAATCTCAAGAAGCCTAAATAAAAAATTTAAATGACTGATTGTAGTTTGTGTTTTAAGTTTTCATTTATTTAGACAAATACTCAGATATACAATCATTATGGTTTAACAGTCAGTGTTTGTGATATGTCGCTTTGCGTTTTTTTTTTTTCAGCATTAGAAGTAGCTCACTTGTCACTGCCAAAACCACAAGTTCATCCAACTGACTGCCTTCATTCATTGTAAATGTGTTAGTTATGATCGCTGGGTCGGCAGAGCCATTGACTCAGCAGGAAGTTGAGTTTTTGGGACTGTTAATGATCTCTCACACGCTGAGAGACACTTCCATGCACACCGACCCCCTCTGATTCTCAAACTGCAGAGTAAATGAAGCTTACTACTGAAAATCAGCAAGTGAGACATCAACATTACATCCCTAAAAGACTGTAAGAATTCGAGTCTCAAGTGAAATGCTTAATGAATAAGATGGACATTTCTTTTTTTGGGGGCTTATTAGAGGGTGTACTTGTAGAGAACAGTAACTAGACAGGGAGATGATGACAGCACAGGTTAAAGAATAACAGTGGCTAGAGGACACTGGTCACAGACATCAAAAGAGACATATTCAGTAAATGACTCCAAACGCGTACCTGTCTGGAAGCGCCCTCGATGGCCACCAGTAACAGTGAACTTGTAGCCCCATTCTGTGTTACTCATATCTGATATAAACCTGAAGTAGAGAGTGTCTCCTAGAGGAGAAAGAGAAAAAAGGTATGTTTTCATTTGTCATTGTAACTAAAGTTAAAATGCATGTACATCAGCAGATATACAAATGCAGGAAAACATATATGAACCCTTTAGGCCGACCTAGATTTATATATATAGGCAAATAAACTTGCCTTGCCTTACCATAGTAAAAACAGTAAATTATGCATAATTACATGCAACTAACCCTCAACCAAACCCTAATCCTACTAATCCTAAATACATGTTGTTAATTATTACTCAGTACTTAAATATATAATTACGCTGTAACAATGACACCTTAAAATAAAGTGTAATCTAATAATTTAACACACTGCTTTGGAAAAAAATAATTATATTCATGTTTTTAATATAACATGCATCGTAATATTCTATATTATTACATTCATTAATTAATAACAAAAAAGTCAATATTTTCCAAATTATATTTTAACTATTTGCTTTGGCTTTAGTATAGAGAAAAGTCAGTTTTTGATTTGGGAAGTATTGGATATAATATTTGGTTGGTTTTCTTTTTGGCAGCATAAACTCCACCAAACGTTTCCTGTACTTATGGATCAAAACCAGCACAAAGGTCAGGAGGAATACTGGACCTCTTTACAGTTTCAGTTTAGCGGACAGTACACCATCATGTTTGTGTACTACTTTTAAAAGCAGACTTCGTCTCTTGTTATAATTTAATTACCGGTATATGACCAATTTATGCAGAAATTCAGACCAATTCAAGTAAAGGTAGGTCCAAACCAAGTCAACGTAAGTCTGTTATGATTTATTTATAAACCACAAGCATTCAAACATGCCACTTTCTCAAACTCTCACCAGGAATCTCAAAGTCCGTCCATTTCTGGTGAGAACCACTGAAAGTGTGCAGGTCCTGCAGAAAGTCGCTACTGCTGGCCATCAGGAGCTCGTCACATCCTTCCTCTGTGTGACAGCGTGAGTCGAACTTCACAGACAGAAAGATCGCTCCAGGGATGTGCACCTTATCCTGAGACAATGCAAAGGATGACACTGAGTGGACCAGAAAGACAATCATGATCAAGAGATGAGCAAAAAAAAAAAATGGAATTCATACCTCAAAGTTGGTATTGTTGTCATAGGGGTGCTTGGACTCACGGACTGCACGGCCATCCCAGGCTCTTCCATAAACTGACATGCAGTCAGTGACAGATTACCCAGCATGCTCTGGCTGCAGCCCCTCAGTACCTTCTGCAAGATCTGAGATGCAATATGTGAGGAAGAAATTTATGCTAGTAATAATGGTAGTTTCATTGAAAGAAACAAATAGTTCCTGCCTGTACATTTTCTCAACTCACTCACAGGTTTGACATTTTAGATCCTGACTACAAATCCCCTTCTCACCTTCTCCCACATCGGTCTCTCCTCTAGTTGCATGAGCATGTCCAGTATGTAGGCCATGTGGGAAGCTCCAGTCAGCTCAAGGTCTTCCTCTCTGATGGGTGTGTCAGAAGCCCAGTTGGCCAACAGTGTCGCCAACACATGACGAGCGTACAGGATAGCAATGGCCTCGTTCACCTTGAAAAGGTACTGTCGCACTGCCTTGTTACTGCGGGCGTCCAGCTCTTTATGCAACAGAGCTGAACTTTTGGTGCGCCGCTGTTTGGCGTAACTCAGCTGCAGGTCACTCTCGCTGTTGGTGATAAGTTTCTGTGTGATGACGTTCGTTTCTTCTGTGGCTCGTTCACACCGGGTGGGTTTAGACTAAGGTCAAAGAAAGTAGAGTGAATTAACTTAATTTACTCAAGATCACAAAATATACTCAAATATAAGTTTAATCTTAAAATTAGTCTTACCACACAGGGCACAATGATAATATCAGTATCTACAGCCTTGGTGCTTCTTTCCTCAGAACGAGGTCTTTTAGATGGTTGCCACTTCTGTGCCAGCGTACGAATAGTCTCATCTGTTTTTATAGCATCACCGTCAAACCTTTGAGATGATATTTTAGGAAAAATGATTATTTGAGAGAAAGTCTTTGATTTTATTTAATACAACAGAGTTACACACAATATTTATTCACAATTCTGGTAATAAATTTGCACACCCCTCACAAAATCTGCAAGAACTTTAGCAGAGTAGTGTAGATATTAAGGATCGATAAAAATGGATGATGCAATTTTAAATATTTTCAAAAATATTTTATTCTAAAATAAACCACTCACTGAGAGATTACGGATCAAGAATTCACTGATGCACAGATTTGTGTAATTCCAGTCAAACTATGGACCAGATTTAGCTTGCGCCAGCGAAAACCCTTTTTGCCGTTAATAAACTACTGTCAGGATTTACTAAAGACATGCAGTGAAAAATTAGCACTGAAAAGGTGTGAACAGATTTTTTTTAATGGCTGACCTTATTGCATTTGCAGTTGTAGGAGTTTCACTTTCAGATGCAAAAAGAGTATTTAAATGAATCATGCAAGGTGATCAGGTGCAGAACTTAACACTCACATTGACACTTTTTTGGAATTGTGCTTACGCTAATTTGCCCCGTTTAGTACATCTGACCCCCTATTTTTTCATATATTATTTCTGATTCTGCAAGGGGTATGCACATTTTTGAGCTCATTCATTATAAAATTTAAAACTTGACTATATAACAGAAATGCTAATTCAAAGTGTAACTCACCTTTTTTGCACCTCAAGGAAGAAAGAGTCTGTCCTCTTCATCTGGAGCTCATACATGGCTCTCAAGATGTGCAATGGGGCATTGAGGGCATCATGGGTAATCTAAGAGCAAGACAAATATCAGAGCTAATTATTCCTCTACATACTAATTTCTACATTCTAGTACTGTGAATTATCCACCCCCTTTCCTTCTCCAACTCAGCTGGTGAGGAGCAATTACAACACTCAATCAATCTGATGATTCATAACTATGAGAAGAACAGAAGGAGGTGAAAAAGACCCATGTCTAAGAGAGGATGAGTGTCTGAAGCCTAACCTGGAAACAGATCTTTGTCTCTTCATCCAGTCCTTCCAGTGGATCCGGTCTGTTTGGATCAGCATCATCAGCGCAGCAGCTGGAGTGATCAGAGTCATGCTCTTTCTCTCTCTCCTTCTCTCCATCTGTCTCAGTGTCTCCGTCCTCTGCCATGGAGTGGATCTCTCGCTTGGAGGAATAAAGCATGATGGAGAGGATCTCTAGGTCTCGCAAAAGCCACATCTTGCTGAAGCCTGTGCCTTTGCTGCACTTACGGACCAGGAGCTGCATCAGGCCGGAGCCTTGGATGGCCTCCTGGGCTTGATCCACACCGTGCTTCTGCAAGAGAGGAAAACATGACCACTCATGACTTGTTGTGTATTTATATAATGATCCCAAAATGTATTTGGAAACTAAAGCATATATAATGTGTATAACAACTGTAATTGTGTATATATATAGTTCAGGTGTCTGGTGAATACCTTCAGAGAGTTATAGAGTCCTTTAAGAGCAAGAGAGAGCACCCAGGTGGCCTCCACAGCATCTTGGGCACTGCTCTCCACCTCGACCTGCAGCAGGTGACTCACAATAGAGGTGAAGTTCTTCAGGTAGGAGCTCAGGTGGGCAGAGGTCAGGGACACAGTCTGTCCCTCATGAGACTCCACATCATTCCTGCTGCTGCCCTCATGCGCCTGGACTAACTGGTAGTCTTTCACTGAGAGGAAATACAGTATACACAGAGGCGCATTAATGCCATTTCTTACCATAACTTGCTTTGAGTGAACATGGGTGTTTCGGAAATGTCCTCTACGCAGCCATTAACTGAGGTTAAGAAGTCCTAGTTGAATGTTTATTGAACATCCTGCCTACTGAGATGTCTTCATCGACTTCAATTTTGAAGATAGTAGCGGATCTGTAAGATGCTGCCCATTATGCTACCCACAACAAACTCTCAGTGGTCGAAATTTGAAAGTCAGTTCAATCACAACAAACATTTTTTTTCCCAGCATATGATTGTTTTACAATAGAGAAATACACATTGCAGTCGTCAAATATTTGTTCTGTTATATTTAAAGCCTTAGAAGCCAGTAAGTCTGTTAAACAAGGGAGTAAAGCAGACACACCCTTTGTAAATGAAGGTGGGTTTGAATATCATCGGCAGTCATGTGATTTTAGACTGTGCTGAAAGACTCGTGCAGCTCTGGTATTTTTACAGCTTAGAAAATTTGCGCGATGAGTGTGATAAGTGTGAAGAACCCATTGACAGCTCTACTCGCACCTGTTCTCCTCTTACGAGTCTTGACGTCCACCACAGCAGCTCTGTTCTTCTCAGTGAAGTGTTTGAGCAGAATCATGTTGTGCTGTTCGTTGGCATTATCGATGAACACAGCCTGAGTCCCCATGCACAGAACCTATTATCAAGAGACACGTTTATTATGAGCAGCTTTTTCAAAATGTTATAAGGGCTTTTGCATCTTCAAATAAGTGTGATTGTAACAGCACATTGTTATATAATTCTACATTTAACTTAATACAGGCCTATATTAGGTGTGTTAGCGTGCACGTGTGGCATGTTCGTTCATACCTCAGGGAATCCAACGAGCACCAGCAAAGTGAAGAGGTTGGTTCTCTTAAGTTGCTGTGGTAATTGCTGGATGCAGTG